>JAOSBO010000009.1:8417910-8428102 GCA_027563915.1 Erythroxylum rotundifolium | reverse complement strand
TATTATAAATTAATTTCTATTATAAATTAAATGTATATATTTAATCATTAAAAAATTAAATTAACAAATAAAATATATATGAAAATATATATTTAAAAAAATTTAATCAAAAATGTTACCAACGGAAATAACAAAATTTTGTCAGGAACTTATTATAATGTAAACTAACGGACAGTGTAATCCATCGGCTAGGTTTAAGCATATTTACAGATAGTAACCACATTACCGTTGGTAAAGTTACCGATAGAACAAAAACATTCTGATGCTAAATTTACATACGGTTAAGGAACTCCGTCGGCAAATTTAGCGTTGGAAAGTTCTATTCTGTCGGTTCATTTTCGTTATATTTACTGAAGATAGTTGACTTTTCGACACTAAATTTACCGACGAAAATTTAATGTCTGTTGGTAAAGTTAGCTACGAGCGAATCAATGACGTTTTTCCCTGTTGGTGTATTCCGTCCGTAATCTTTAATACTGATGGAAATTTTATTTATTCTATCGGTAATTTTCATCGCTAAATGACTATTTTCTTGTAGTGTCTGTAGCAACATCAAGTAACTGATATTACCTTCTACTTTTATCTTTCGAACGACCTTCTTTATCTTCAAAGGGAACATCTGTTCAGTATTCATTGTTGCTCTTGCTTATATTGGTTTTAGGCATTTTGGTTGCAATAAAAAATTATATAGTCTGCATTTCAAAAATTTAAACTTTCCATACAGGAAGTGAGATAGATATCTATAGAAGCTATTTAAAATTATGAAGAATGTAAGCTTAAAAGGCATACCTAAAGGCTCTTCTAAGCACCAGGCGCTCATCCTTGAGAAAATTAGAAGCCTCAGCACATCCCCTAGCCCATGCATATAGAGCTAAGAGAACATAAGCATCATAAGCTATTAAAGTTTGCTAAGCGTATTAGCCACTGCAACAGGTAATTTTGAACTATTAGAAAGGAACTTAAACACATCACACACTTGCATTTTATGTTTTAAAATTTGTCATGATTATGCTAAAGTTGTAATCGTATTGTCTTAAAATATTCATTTTAATGCCTCTAATTTGAATTATTTTTAAGCAGAAACATCAACAAACAAGATGTGGGTGGTTAATATTAGTGGTTTATAAAAACTAGCAACAAAGTTCTGAGCATTTCACTCCTTCCTTTACAAAACTTAAGCAGCTTTAATAGCTTGTCTCACTTTGGAGTATAAATAAACTTGGATTATACCTTGTGTTATAGTCCATGGTCTTCGTACGTCTCCCAATATGGCATTTTCTCTTTCATTTCTACACTAAAAAATGAAACTTCAAAACCCCTAGCTACAAGTTGTGCAGTGGGAATAGAATGAAACGAAAAAAGGTAAAAGTGTTCAATAGTCTAATAAGTGCAACCTCTCAACACATTCATCTTTTTGGGCAGATTGCGATGTCCCATTAACCAAGTGTTCTTCATTTCTGATGCAGTCCTCTGAATCTTTGCCACTGAAAACTCCTTTCCTGATTTTCTCAAAATTTGTTTCAATCGTAAAGCTTGGTCCTTCACTTCCAATATCCATCATTAGTGGTGCACTAGGAGTTCCTAATTCACTTGTATTTGTAGAGTTGGTGTGAGCACCCTGAAACAATAGCTAGAAAAAGTCACCATGGATAAAATCCAACCCAAAACACCAAACGACGTAAGGCTCATTGAAAAAAAAGACTATTTATGCAGAGGAAGAAATAACATATGTGCGTTGTGCATTTGAAATCACTTCCGAACTGAACAACTTCCTACTGGAGCTAATTGATTTTGAGAAAGTTTAGTAACACCAAAATCACCTGTGAGAAACTTTTATGGATCGAACAATAACAAACAAACCTGATTCCATGTCTTGTGTAATGTTCTTGATAAAAGGTTTATTCCCTCTCTTCCTTTGTATTCACTGTTATAAGATTCTCTGATGGTTGAGAAAACAAGGCCTTCACTTTCTTTTCAAAAATGTTGCATGTCCTTTAGAAACATATGAATGTTTATATATGTTTCTATTAAAAATGATATGGGTTGTTTAAAGGAGAGAGGAAAAGGGTCATGGACCCATTTGAGCCTAACTCTGTGAGGCCTAATAACCATGATCTTAGGCTCTTTCCATTATACTCAAATCCATAAGTGACATAGGCCACTAAAATATCTTACAGTCTCCCACATGGCCCATATTACTACCTAATGATCCAACAATAAAACTGTAAGTGCTCATAATACATTGAATCGATCAAATCATCCTTAAGTGAATTAAGAAGATGGGATCATGGCAGTCACAATTTATACAGGATTCCTTCCATGTATAATAAAATCAACTCAACTCATAAAACCTTAAGTGGGTAATTCCATAATTTGTTATCTCACAACAATTATTGTATACAACATAATATGGATAACAGTTCAACGGACAAAAACAAATGTAACTGTAATTAAATTCACAAGTGTCATGAAAATTCGAGTAAGACAATTACATGTGTATATATATGTCAGAACTCTATGCTAACAAGGACTTATTTATAAGGCCCGTCTGTTCAACATGACCAATAAATGTTTTGGGTGGTAAGCCTTTAGTTAACTGTTCTGCTATCATAAGAGCTGGACCAATATGGTCAATTGACACTTTACATTTTTGCACTTCTTCTTTCACAGACAAGTACCTTAAATCCATGTGTTTTGCACCCTTTGAATACTTGTCATTCTTAGAGAAGAAAATAACTACAGAATTATCAAAAATGGTTACAGAATTATCACAATAAATTCTTAACGGTCTACCAATACTATCGACAATACAAAGACCGAAGATAAAGTTTCGCAACCATAATCCATAAACTGTAGCCTCAAAACATGCCACAAATTTAGCCTCTATAATGGAAGTAGCAATGACGGACTACTTTATGCTTTTCCATGAAATTGCTCCTCTAGCTAATAAGAACATATAACTAAATGTAGATTTTCGTGAGTCTACATAACCAACATAGTCTGAATCTGAGTAACCTATCACTTCCAAATGGGTTGATTTTCTATATATAAGCATATAGTCCTTGGTGTCTTGTAAATATCTAAGGATTTTCTTTGCTGCTTTCTAGTGGTCCATTATAAGATTGCTTTAATATTGGCCTAGCATTCTAACAGCAAAACTGATATTTAGCCTAGTGCATGTTTGAGCATGCATTAAGCTCCCAACTATTGACATAAGGAGTAAACTCCATTTCCTTACGTTCCAAATCGTTTTGTGGACATTGCATTTGACTAAATTTGTCCCCTTTTCGAATTCGAACTATCCCTATGGAGCACATTTCCATTTTAAATCTTTCTATTATTTTCTCGATATAACCTTTCTGAGACAATCCTAACAATCCTTGTGACTTATCATGGAATAGTTCTATTCCAATCATATAGGATGCCTCACCCATATCTTTCATTTTGAAATTATTAGAAAGAAAATTCTTGACATCACGTAACAAAACTATATTAAGGCTAATATAATGAACTTGCTCCCACTGATCTTTATATAGATACAACAATTAATAGTGTTGTCTACAAAATCGTAAGACATAATGGTATCATTAAACTTAAGATACCATTGTTGGGAAGCCTGTTTCAGTCCATATATTGAATTCTGTAGTTCACACACTAACTTGTCCTTTCTTGTGGTTTAAAAACCTTCAGGTTGATCTATGTACACTTCTTCTTCTAAGTCACCATTTAGAAAAGCAGTATTTATGTCCATTTGGTGAAGCTCTAAATCATAATGAGCTGCTAGGGCCATAACAATTCTTAATGAGTCCTTCTTTGAAACTAGAGAGAAGGTCTCAAAAAAGGACTCTTTATAGTCAATTCCATCCTTTTGAGTATAACCTTTAGCAACAAGTCTGGCTTTATACCTTTCAATGCTGCTTTGTAAGTCATGTTTGGTCTTAAAGACCCATTTACAACCCACTTACTTTGCACCTTCCGACAACTTAACTAATTCCTAGACTTTACTGTCATTCATTGATTTAAACTCTTCTTTCATAACATTGGACCATTTTTCAGAATTGTTACATTCCATGACTTGTTTGAACGAGACTAAATCCTTATCACTGCTTAAGTCACATTCATGTTCAAGTGAGTAAACTTCATAGTCTCTTGAAACAGTTGGTCATCTTTGCCTTACAGACCTTCGCAATGCCACTTCTTGTGGCATTACTTGATCATTTGTAACTTAAACATCATTAGCTGGTTCTTCATTAATATGTTCAATTTATGGAATTGGAACATTAATTTGTTATTCTGGTATGTTGCATATCTGTGATGCAGCAAGTGGAATAACAACCGGTGGTATCATATTTGATGTAGTAGTTTCTACTTGACTTGGAATAGTTTCTACACGATTCTTGTGAACATCCACTTTTCGCAGTTCTTGACTCTCACTAATTTAACCATTTTCAATGAATTGAGCATTATAAGACTTAACTATTCTTGTATTATGGTTAGGATAGTAAAATTTGTACCCTTTTGATTTTTCAGGATAGTCGATGAAAAAACCACTAACAGTTCTCATATCAAGCTTCTTTTTATGCGGATTATACCACCTTACTTCTGCCGAACAACCCCATATATGAAGGTGTCATAAACTAGGTTTCCTTCCTGTCCGCAGTTCATAAGGTGTCTTAGGAACTGCTTTACTAGGAATCCTATTAAGCAGATACGCAACAGTTTTTAACGCATGCATACACAAAGATAACGGTATAGTACTATAACATAACATACTCCTAACCATATCTATAAGAGTACGATTCCACCTTTCCGCTACACCATTTTGTTGTAGTGTACCAAGCATTGTGTATTATGCACATATGCCTCGACTTGCAAGAAACTTTGGAAATGGACCTGGACATTGTCCACTTTCATCATATTTTTCATAATAGTTGCCACCTCTATCGGACCTCACTATCTTTACTTTTCTGTCTAACTACCTTTCTACCTTATTAACAAACATCTCTAAGATGTCCATAGACTGAGATTTTTCATGCAGCAGATAAATATAACCATATCGTGAAAAGTAATCAATAAAGGTAATATAATATTTTTTCCCGCCCTAAGAAAGAACATCAAAAGGACCACAGATGTCAGTGTGTTTTAATTTGAGTAATTTGTTATTTTTTATGGCTAGATACTTTGATATATGTTTGGTTTGCTTGCCTTTAAAGCAATCCATACATATATCTCACTTAACAAAATCCAATGAAAGTCAGATATCATTTTTCACTAACCTCTGTACCCTTTCCTTGGACATGTGACCTAATCTTTTATGCCACAAAAAAGCAGAATATTCATTTTATGCACTACATTTACTTCCTATAATATGGTCAACATGAAACAGAGACGCAGGAAAATCAACATCAAGATTGAAGTGATGTACATAATCAATCAAAGTACCAGAACCATAATAGTACTTGTGTCCATACAATGAAAAAAAAACACCATTTCCAATCTTAAATTAAAATCCTACAACATACAACTTTGCAATAGAAAATAAGTTTCTAGCATATTCAAGAACATAAAGATACTTTTCTAGATCTAGGTAACATCCAGTGTCCAAGATCAATCTGTATGTCCCAATGCCCTCTATCTTTGCCTTCTTTATGTTCCCCATAAATAAGAACTTTTCAGTTTCATTTATGATTTAGATTAAACGGAATCCCTATTTAACATGTGACACATGAGTAATTGCACCAGAATCTAATCACCAGGTATTATTAGGCATTTCAATAAGATTTGATTTGAAACATACCGAGACATAGTACGTACCTTTCTTTTCAAACCAAGCCTTTCTTTTTGGATAAGTCTTCTTGAAGTGACCAGGCTTCTTACTGAAGTGGCACCTCTTGTCTTTTATAGATTCGACCTTCATTTACTTTGCTAAGATCTTTTTCCTTATCTTTCTTGGTTTGTGCTTTCGGCTACTAGCTCCTGGATGAAATGTGAGATGAATAGAATGCTCCTTAATTTTCTCCAATCTCCCTTCCTCCTGAACTAACATGGCCTTAATTTCTTAAACGTTCCATTTTTCTTTAATGATGTTATAATTCACCTAGAACTGGCCAAACTCAAGAGGTAGCGAGTTGATAATGAATTGTACTAGAAAGGACTCACTACATCCATACCCATAGATTTCAACTTTCTAGCTAGGTTTGACATATGGGTTACATGATTATGAATGGGCTGTGACCAATCAAACTTCTTAGTCGTTAGCTCACTCATTAAAGTCCCTACTATTGACTTTTTAGCTATATCAAATTGGGAGTATTCCTTAATCTTTAATATGAACTCCTTTACAATATCTTTCTTAGGCATTGGTGGCTTCATGTTTTCTGCAATTGTCATTCACATCAAATTCAAACTTAACCTATTAGACGATTCCCAAGCCTTATAGTAAGACTTGTCAGCTTCAAAAATAGTCTCAGTTATGGCTGTCGGCCGTGCATCTGAAACTCTGACCAGGTCCAAATCCATTACACCTAGTTAGAACTGGATTTGTTCAGACCAATCCACATAGTTCAGACCATTGAACTTGATTAAGCCATTTCCTAAGGTGGAACAAATTAGTAGATGCTGCAAATACAACATATAGTCTATGCAATAATGCTTTGAGTATACCTAAATGGATTCAAACTAATATTAAACTTTGACTATGCATTTATATTTTCCTTTGGGTGATATTTAAATACATGGTTGTAACCTATCATGATGCAAATATAGTTCACTATAATAGACAATCAATCATATTCTAGTCAACATGCATCTTATCTTTGGATATACAAACATATTAACCAAATATGTTGATAGAGTCCCTTTAATATTATTAATTATAAGTACTGATCCACCTTTAGGTGACCTCCTAGCATTATAATTAATAATCTCAATTGTTGATTTCAAATTTTAAGTCATTTTAATATCATCATATCAACATTCACAATTGAAACATTCACAATTAAATGTTTAAAATTTTTAAGCTAGGTCACTTTGGTGACTAACAAGCTTTCCAGGCAATAAACATTTAATTGAACAATTATTGTACATGAAAAAATTTAATTTAATTAGTTTGGTCACTTTGGTGACTAACAAACTATTTTAAATTACCATTATATCATGTAGCACATTCAACATATAATAGGAAAAATTAATTCCAAATATTGCATAATATAAAATATTCAAAGTACCAAATAAAACATATAATATGGAACAAATTTTTCACAATTATATTATGCATAGAAATAAATCAATTATGAATTAAATAATCTATTATAAACCATCACATAAATTGTTTACTTAGGGTTAAAGGCTATAATTTAATTACTTACTAAGCAAGGTTTTATAATATAACATAAAATTAAAATCCATAAAATTAAGCCATAATCATTTGATAACCAAATCTAATCCTTTAATGGCCTAAAGGGCCAAAAACCAAGCCAAAAATAAGTTTAGGGCCAAGGAAGCCCATCTGGCGAATGCAGAGCACGCCAGAATTAAGAGCCATATGCAGCGTCTGATATGTGCCAGTCATTGTTGCTTTCTTGTCTCTCATGCACCCCACCTTCCTCCAGACGCTTTCTGGTTTGTTTCTTCTGCATTTTTTTTCTTTAATAGGTTGTCTCCATATTTACAAAACATCCTCATGCCATTCTTTCATAGGTTTTCATCATACCACAGAAACATACCTTCAACATTGGTTCAAGAAAATCACAGTAATAACTAACATTTTTAGTTCAAAAACCAACCCTTTCATCTAAAAATCGAAACCTTTGTTTTCGTTATTTTGTTTTCAACAGCCATAACCACATGTCTTTATAGAACTAGAACACAGCAAGCACAAATTCGTTCATGCAAATCACGGGAGTAAGCCTTGTGTTTCAAGAACCAAGCCTTACGTTTCTTTCTTAACAGCCATAAAAACATGTTTATAGGAACAAAAACTTTGTCTCAAATAGACACAACAAACTCATAAAAATGATTTTGAACATGTAAATAATCAACCTTTTCGATTCAAGAACCAAGCCTTGCGATTTTGAATCCATAACCATAAAAACAACACAGAAGTAACACCGAAAAAACATGTTGTCTTTGTAGAGTACAATAATGAAATCACATTCCATACACAAAAATAAATAATGCAACATGGCTCTAATACCAATTGTGAGAAACTTTTATGGATCGAACAACAACAAACAAACCTGCATCTTTGTCTTGTACAATGTTCTTGATAAAAGGTTTATTCCCTCTCTTCCCTTGTATTCACTATTATTGTTTCTCCAATGGTTAAGAAAACAAGCCATTCACTTTCTTTTCAGAAATGTTGTATATCCTTCAGAAACATATAAACATTTATATATATTTCTATTGAAAAAGATATAGGTTGTTTAAAGGAGAGAGGAAAGACCTATTTGAGCCCAACTCTGTGAGGCCCAATAACCATGATCTTGGGCTCTTTCCATTAGACTCAAATCCATAAGTGACCTGGGTCACTAAAATATCTTACATCACCATCTGTTGTAAACCTAACAAAGTTGTCAGGCACCTTAATTTTCAAGTCCTCTTTCAAATATCCTCTATTCAACTTTGTTTTAGGCCTTTCTACAAATATCTCCTATTCATTCTCGTAACATTCCACGACTAGTTTCTCTAAGCAATCTTCATCAGTGAAAGCTACTTTAACTTCCTTATCATCTTCTTTAGAGTAGTTCCCACCGATGTAATCTGAAATAGAGGCCACCCTTTCATTGGCATCTTCGTCGAGTAGAGGAGCCACCAAGCTATGAGGTGTTAGCAGCCCCGGAATGGAACTTGAGTGGTGCTAAAAGATGGTCAGAGCTAAAAGTATTGGAATTGCATAAAAAGGAGTTTTTCGATGTGAATCCATCGGAGATTTTGGGAACGAGTCATATGGTGATAACTTGTCTATTAATGGAGACAAAGGAGATCGAACGCGAGGCTCCTCTACCTCCGATCCCTGTAATCGAGCAACCTAATGTATAATGTTAAAAAAAGCTTAGTAACTGATTCAAATCGACCCAAATCGACTACGATAACCTTATAACTCTAGGAACTTAAATAATCTTAGAAAGAAATGTTAAAAATTATAGAAGGAGAAATTGGTAAGAAATGAATACCCTCTTGATCCAGTTGATTGCTGATTCATCCAAACCTTCAGTGAACATCTTTTTCTCTACATGATGGCTTTCAGTAGGAAGAAAATATAGAAAGCTTGCTTACTAAAGTCAGTGCATGAGAGAGAGATAAATGAGAGCAGAAGAGGAGCATTCGTTAGAAACTAGAAAGTGAAATGTAGGATTTCCAAATGGTAATGGCTAGTTTAACTATGTTTTTGCTAACTTATAAAGACGTCCATGATTCTCTGCTGTTTGGCTTCCAATTCTCTTTTTATGATTTTTGTTGTGATAATTACGACATTTATAATCCTTGCAACGTTGAAGGAGATCGCAAAATATGTGAAGTTTGTAATCTAATTATGTTAATCCTCTTCTCTGCTTTTACTCTTTTCTTTATTTTATCTCACATGCTTACTATTACTATTCTTGTGAATTTCTTTTGGCCCCGTTTGGTTGGCAGAGAAGTAAAGTGAATTTTAAATATGATATTCGAAAAATAAGTCTATAGAAAGTAAAGATATTCATATGCTTGGATACTTATAAAAATTCTAATAGGAAAGTTAGGTGGATTCTTATTATAGTGTTTGGTATGCAAAAGTATTTCATGAACTGTAATTTAATTTTGAATTTTCTTTCCATTTATATCCCTACAAACCGAATAAAAATTGAAATCATTAAATCATGTTAATTCGTAATGCAAGTTATATTATTAAATACTAATTTTTTCATTTTTTATATTTTAATAATATAATATTGTTATATCATAAATATAGTATTGAAAAATACTTTACAAAACCTCAATCAAGTACAAAGATAAATCTTAAATTTCAAATAAAATATAAAATTTTTTAACATTGAAAAAAAATACAAATAGTGCATTATTATTAAATTTATTATTCTTTTTAATTTTATTACTCTTAATATTATTAAATATTATTATTAAATTTCTACTTATTATTAATTTTATTAACAATAAATTTATTATTTTTATCAATTACATTTATTATTATTATTATTAT
>JAOSBO010000009.1:8342735-8354442 GCA_027563915.1 Erythroxylum rotundifolium | reverse complement strand
AAAGGCTTCTCTTTATCGTCATATGGCTCAGAGGTAAGCACTGTGGAGCCTTTTCTGATCGATGAAAAGAAAATCACGGGGAAGCATATTGTATTCTGGGTGCGTAAGAGGTTAGCAGCTCAAGGAATCATTCCCGTCTGGGACAAAAAGACATGACTTGCAGCCCGTATATGTAATTTTTCAAGTTCATTGCATATCATGTAAGATGTATACAATCATCCATTAGTTATATCCCATTTTTGTTCTATAATCTTATAAAGAAATAAACTTTTTAATTGTTTAACGAAAGGATTCAATAATCTGAGTGTCATCTCTTTTACTCTTCTGGTCCCAATATTTGTGAATTCTTCACCTAAAAGTTACTGATATATCATCATATAGATAAAATAAAATAAATAAGCACATAAGAAAAAAAAAACTATGTGCTATAAATTATGATTGTAGCACATCTTCTTCCTTCGCAAAAGATCGTTCCTAATATTTTATAAGCCCTGACTAAAGTTTAAAAAAAAAGGACTTATTTTGCTTCTTTTGGTTGTTTATGAGAGTGAAAAGTAGGCCCTCTTAAAGAATAAAATGACGCAAAATAGAGATAGGTATAAAACTTTGAACCTTTCCTTTCATTGAATAAAATTTTTTATTTTTAATGAATATTATTTTTGGATGAATAGTAAATTTTTGTGGGACAAACCTCAAGATAATGAAAAATATCCGGAATAAGTTTTAGAATTAAATGATAATGAAACGGATGAAAAATAAGTCTGATAAGACGGGTTTCGGGAGTTCTAAAAGTTTAGGATTAAAATGTCCTTTTTGGAAAATAATGGATATTAATGATTTTAAACCCATTTAAAAATTTTTAAGCATCAAATCAACAAGTATTGACCCTAATTAGAAATTTTCATAGTCAATTTGATAATAAGACGATTGCGGAATATTTTCGGGATGTAGTTCAATTAGTTGGTGAATTAAACTCATTAAAGGGGCATTTTGGTCTTTTTGTCTATAATTGTAAAACCTCAAACCTTTTCTTTCACTGAATAATTTTTATTATTTCCGGTTAATAGTATTTTTGAATGAATAGTGAAATTTTTGTGGGACTTAACCTTGAAATAATGAAAAATATCCTTAATAAGTTTTAGAGTTAAATGATAATGAAATGAATAAAAAATAAGTCCGATAGGATGGATTCTAGGAGTTTCGAAAGTTTAGAATTAAAATGTCTTTTTTAGAAAATAATGGGTATTAATGATTTTAAACTCATTCGAAAACTTTTAAAGCATCCAATCAATAAGTATTGACTCTAATTAGAAAATTTCATATTCAATTTGATGATAAGACGAATGTGGAATGTTTTTGAAATGTAGTTCGATTAGTTAGTGAATTAAACTCATTAAAGGGCGTGGTCTTTTTGTATATAATGATGTGAAAAGATTAGTAAGTCACACCTAATGACCAATTGAAGGCAAAACAAGGTAACTAAGATTTAAAATTTAAACTAAACAAATGAACTAAGATTTAATCAATAATGAATGCAAATAAGGGTACCTCTTTGTAAGGGTACAGATACCTCTTTATTAGAGAGGAGAACAAAGTACGCCATATGTATATTTCTATGATATTTCTTTAGATTACATATGTAAAATATGCATAATCAAGTTGTTTGTTCAATAATTAATTTGAACATTGAACAGGGTAAGAATTTGAGTAGATATTGCAACGTCTATATATATATATATATATAATATGTATGTATGTATAAGAACTACTAAACATTACAAAGGAGGTCTCATTTCTAGACCATATTATTTATCCTCTCTAGTAAAAAAATATTTAATTCAATAATATATATGTTAGGTATTCGTATAGACAAGATAAATATGTTGGACCTCAATGACGCATAAGAGGTGGGTGAATATGTGTATTCACTTTTTATCCTATTTAAAAAGCAACAAATAAATTGTTTATTCAAATGAATGATTATGAAAATTCTTATATGTAATTATAAAGTAATTACATTAAATTAAAGAGAGTAAGAAAAGAGAGATAAAAATTGACTTATTATAGTTCAACTAAATAATCCTTAGTCTATGTCCAGTTCGTAAAGTTCAACTAGAATAGCATATCTTCTTACTTCAATGGATAAAGAGAAACCTTCCATACAACTTCTAATTTTCACAATGAAGAGTAGCTTTTTACAAATCTTATTAAAAGTCAAGAGGAATCCTCACAATATGTATCTCAGCAATTTCACCAATTGCAATAATTACACAACATATAACTCAAAACCTCCCCCTTTTGCTCACAACAGTGAATAAAGACTCAACATATATTATATTATGAACACATATATCTCTAGCCTCTCAAGGCTCTTATCAACTCTCTAATATATCTAAGATTACTCTTATAAAACATAAGTGATTTGTTTATACTAAAAAAAAGTCTAAAATTGTTGTTAAAAACAAAAATTAATCGTTACAATATCTAATAACAATAGCATTAGTCTATCATTTGGGCACATTAGTTAAACAATATGGTCGTAAACTCATGGTACATGTTATCAAAAGTTATTGACCAAGTATATTGCTAGACTAGTTGGCTAGTCTACCTAAAACTCTAACATTAGTTACCTAAATCCCCATATTGGTAGACCAAATATGCTTAAATAAGTTTTCAAATTTTTTTCAATTCTTTCAAAGATCAAAGAACCCTCCTTTGACAAAAACATTATTAAAAGCTTATTCTCAAAATTTTCAAAAGCATTTTGATTCATCAAGAGGATTTTTTTTTTTGAAAATCTTTTCAAATTTTCTCTTGATTACGATAAAGTATATGTAATATTCCCCCAAGTAAAAAAGAATATGCAATGATTTAGTCCCTAGATAACAAAATGGCAAAGATAATGTTGTCAAAGGGATTATAATAATTTGCTTATATCTTGATATATTTGAATCGTCTTTGTTGTTGATTTTTTAGTTGAATTCCTTTAAAACTCTCCTAAGTTGTATATATGCTTCACTTTGCTCATTTTCTTTATCCTTAGATTACTCAATTATGTCAATTAACTCTTTTGCTCACTTTATCTTTGTATTAAACTTGATATTTTACATATTAACTTACTAATATCACCAAAGATGTAAACAAGTAGTAGAATGTCCTATTATTATCGAAATTATAAGTTAGAACCTCACTTGGTTCAACAATCTCCCTTTTTTAAACGAAAAAAATAATTTTGATATTATGAAAAATAAAATATATTTAGTGAGCTCCTCTTATATTAAAGTAATATGTAATACATGTTTCCTTTTAAGTTATTCATCATAAATGATCAAGTTTTGATGTCACATTCTCAAAATTAAAGAAGATATATAATTTACAAATTTATAAGCATCAAAAGAGAAAAATAATTAACTTTCATCTCCACCTTTTCAAAAGTTCTCCACATGGCCAAAAAGTACGTACAAAGTGCTTTTCAATAAATAAGCAAATTTCAAAAAGCTTATGTACTGATTTAAAGATCTATGTATATTTCTCCTTAAAGATAAATGTAATAATGCTTTCTACCCTTAAAAATATATGACAAGTCAATATGCTTAAATCACTCAAAAGAGAAAAATTCTCCCCCTTTTCAAAACCTCTCCATATGGCCAAAGAATACGTGCAAAGTGCTTTTCAATAAATAAGCAAATTTCAAAAAGCTCATGTACCAATTTAAAGGTCAATATATATTTCTCCCTAAGATAAATGTAAAACTACTTTCTATATGACTAGCCAATATGCTTAAATTTAGCATTATGAAAGCAAATGTATACCTTTTTTTTTCTTTTTCACTTGGTTAATAATTGGTATTTTGATACCAACTTGCTTATTTGGCTCATATGGGGGGCTCTTGGTGAATTTTCTTTTGAAATCAATTATTAGAGATATAATTTTTATTTCTTATTTGAAGAGTTATTGTCTTTTTTTAAGCTATTATTATGTGATTTTAATTTTTATTATTACCTTATTCGAAGTTTTTTTTTTACTTTTTTATCTTTTATGTTTATTTGACTTTGTTTCATAATATCTTCATGTTACATTTGTTTGTGAGTTTATCGGAAACAACGACTCTACTTAGATGGGGGTAAGGCTGTGTATTATCAGACCTCCTAAATCTCGAATTGATGTGGGGTTCAACTGAGTGTTGTTGTTGACGATGATGATGATTTGATATCAAGGCAGGTCATATCAATTATTGATATTCATTTGACACCATTTGATATTGACTTACAAGAAAAATAAATCAATATTTTCTTAATATCTATATAAATTTAAGTACTTAGAGCCATTAGGCTTGGTAATTAAGCTCAATTCTGATTCGATCATGCTCAAAGTTAATAAGTTTGTCCTAGTTTGGCTAAGCTTTAGAAAGGGCCCAAACTTTTTCTAAAAAAATTTAAGGCTTCGAGTCAGGCTCTAGTTTGAGTTGCCTAGCTTCAAGCCTAAAATTTTTAGGAAAAATAATGTTGTTTTCTAAATTTTAAATTAAAAATAATCTAGTCAACTTAGGCTCAAGTCATGTGCCTCAAGTCTAATCGAGCATCGGTCCTACTCGATGCATCGCTACTTAATTCTTATATAATTTTTATCTCTATAGGTATGTTAATACTCATTACAAAAATAACATTTCAAATGATAGAAATTGAAATTGCTATTGACATGTGACAAATATCTATAAGAGTATAGCTTATAGGCATTTTTAGGTTTTGGTGGGTGATATGGGTAATATAATTCTATCTTTTGGATATGTGAGAGATTAGAAGTTCTCCTTATATGATGAAAAGGCCCTACTTATGAATTGGAGAATAATATGCTTGTTTGATAGAAATATGACCTATATTGAATGAGAACAATATCATGTCTTTATTTTTATAATAGAATCTATAATGATTGTAAGCTTGTTTCATACTATTTTCATGATAAAGAGACCTTTATGAATGATAAGAATGTCGCATATTCTTTTGGGATGCCATAAATGAGAAGAATGTTACATATTCTATTGGGATGTCATTGCATAAAAATTACGTCTGTTTTTTCTTTTAATATTATACCTTTTAGGTTTAAAATATGACATATGCATGAATACAAAGAATTTTCATTTTTCTTTGGACCTAAAAATAATAGATAAGTGTATGATTTTTGTACATATTTTGGGAGATCAACGTGCTCGTATAATAATTTAGGAATAAGTTCATCATGTAAATACTTTCCCCTTATGAAATTTGTGTTGGCATTGGATGATGCAGTTTCATAAAAAAAATCAATTATATGCATATCATTATAGATCTTTTAGGTTCTAGTTATACTATTAAAATTTTCACTTCACATACTGAACTTTTAACAAGGACTTTTTGAGGTTATTGTTCTCCTTCTTCAATTTCTCATTTTCACTCAACAAATCATGATCAATTTTATTATAAACAACTGCATACTTAGAATCTATCATGTCATGTGTATCACATTTTAATTTCTTATTCTCAATTAAGTATGTATCTAAAAGTTGGCCCTATTTATACTTGAAAAATAATTTCTTTGTTCTCAAACTCATTATTCTAGGCATCCAACAAGTTCTTCATAAGAAAAACCATCATCATTATCACACAATCATTATCATTACGAGAATTTGAGCTAGATGATACCTCATTATTATTTGTCATAAACACATGCGATCCATCATATTATTCAATTATTTAGTTTTAGAATCACTTGTATCATCCTATACGACCTTTATTGCTATCTTTTTCCTTTGATTCTTCTTTTTTTACTCTATTCTTGATTATTAAGCTCATCAAGAGTGATATTAATATTATTAACATCAATTTCATTATGAAAATCGTTAACATATATAAGAGTAAATATGCTCCAAATTTGCATGAGCATTTGAAAGTATTAAAACTTTAGATAATGCATTCCTATCTAATATCAAAAATAAAAAAAAATGTGTATTGTTGTCATTCCTACCTTATTCATTATTTTCTAAAATCTCCCATTGCTTAAAATCTTTTACTATTGGAAAGACTATCATCCTAGTTTTGTAAACAAGTAACCATTTCCATTGAATAATGGATCAATTGTAACATCCCATTCTCACAAGACACGTACCTGACATCTTGAGTGATATCTGAGTATGTACCCCGTGAGGGTGGCATGCTAGAATAGTCAACATTTGAACTCATTACAAATTTTTTTTTCAATCAATGCATGCGTATGCAGAAATCAATAATCATTTTGGGCCCATTCTTTTCTTTTGTAACATCAAAATCACATTTATTATTATTCTCATTGACATACCTTTCCACTTTGGAAAGTTATTACATACAGAAATATTCAAATATACATTGTACAGAAATTGCAGAATATACAATTTGATACAAAAATAAGAAAACAAATGCAGACGTGAACTGATCCCGACCTCTATCTTTTACTTGAATGCAGTAGTTATACTCCTGTTAGCCTAACGGGGTAACTCTTCTGAGCATGAAAAATATTGCAAAATTTGGGTAAGTTTTGCAAACTCAATGAGTGACGATCCTTGATGGCTCACTCAATCACATAAACATACAGTTCATATAATCATGTGGTTCACCTCATATTTTTAATTCATCAAGTTGAATAACATACATTTGATCAGTTATTTCACATTTTACATTCAACACATATCACATTCAGAAATTGTTCGAACCATTATAATCATTTATATCGGGCATATGCAGTGCATATGAAACTCACTTTCATTTATTATTTTCATTGTGACTGAGTGCCTTTTTATCTAGCCCATATCCCTTAGTAGATACCAGGCTATATCAGATGATGTCTCATATCCCTTAGTAGATACCGAGTACATTCACAACCAAGCCTGAGGCTCTTATCATAGTTTCTGAGCTTTAAACTCTTTTTCACAATGTGAGCTTTAAGCTCTTTTCGATGGCTACTCCGGTCACAACTGTCTTTATCTTTCATGCATTCATGTAATGGAATGCTTCACATTCTTATACGATTAATCGGTAACTTTCAAATGTCATAGTCACATTCAGAATACATTTATCATCGGATCGTAGTCCGGCATTCATCATAAATGTTGAGAAACACCTTTTCAATCATATGCATATTCGCATGTCTCTTCGGAATTTAACAATCAAGTTAGATATCACATATTTCATCAAATTCACATACAAGGAGTACTTCAGTATCACATTCATGCATAAAGAGCATCGGACCTTCAGTGTCTGAAATTAACACAATCAAAGTCACATTCATAAGATAATTTAAAACATAATATGAACAGAGCAATTAATAAGTAGGAGCATCTAGGTCAACTCACAGTACGTTTTAGATTAGCAATTGCTTCCAAGATCTAGGAACGTCTGAATGTGGATATTTATCCTGCATATCAAAATTATGCAATACACACATTGCAAGCACATTAATAATTGCACAAGTATAAGTGTTCCTTTATGCACAAATGTGTATATGGAATATGTACATTGCATGCTCAATGACAATCTCGGGTATCGCTCTATTATTCTCGTCATGTAAACATTCATATTTCCAAACTCATATAAATATCATTTATACTTACAGTTTATACCTCAATAAAACCCTTAAAATTGAAATTCATAACTCATTTGTCAATTCATATTTTTCCTAAAACGTACCTTCGGGTCTAGTGTTCATGATCAGTCTGACCACGACAATGAAATAATTTGTCCATACTGTCTTCAAGAAAATTGTTCTCCTATCTCTTAAGTTTCTAATGACTCCAAGATCATTCGATTTGGTTGATTATTGAATGAGTTGTGCTCAAAATACTATAGACTAAGTACATTTGAAATTTAGTTAATGCATGATCATGCTGTCAAGTTGTACAACTCATATCTTTCAATTCCAATATCCAAAAATTACAAAATTTATACCGTTTGAAACCAAAGAGAATAAAATACAACTTTTGTGAAGACACTTTTGTCTGATTCGGCCTATGTCAATACGGTTTGTTCGATAACTACGAAACATGATTTCTGTCTCAGGTAGTGTTATAGCCTAAGTCAAGACTCAATTTCAAGCTAGATTTTGAAATTCTTAGAGACAGAATAAAAATTCCAATTCTTCATACATTTTGTATCCCTATGTCTCTATTTTTCTCCAGATAAAGAATCATTCCATTTTTATAACCACAGAACAAGTTATGTCTAAAATACCAAAGCATGTTCAGTGAAAAATATTCCAGTTATCAAGTTCCAGAATTGTTCACCAATTTCGTCTCAAATTTATCACTCAATCTCCTCCAAATAATTTCAGATGGTTACAATTTTTGGTGGAGATATATAAAAATGTGTATTGAGTCTATTGGATTAAATCCCATATCATTTGGAGGTCGAGAGAGGAAGTTATAGCCAAAAGAATCGAGGATGTTCAAATCTGTCAACTTTTCGGTAAGCCATAGAAGTCACGATCGTGCTGGAACATGGTCGTGGGTTTCTTGCGGGATCAAATGTTGCGATCGTGCTCCAGCACGATCGTGACTTTTGAACTCAATAGAAAAGTGCACGATCTCGCTTTTCTTTCTTCTTCCTTCTGTCAAGCACGATCGTGACTTTTGAACTTAATAGAAAAGTGCACAATCGTGCTTTTCTTTCTTCTTCCTTCTTTCGATTGCAACTCTTCCTCTCATCTTCTTTTCATTTCTTCCTTTCTTTCCATTTTTGACCTAAAACTAGAAGTTTTCATACAAAACTTTCTTCTAATCAAATATTCCTCTATGTCTTAAGTTTCTAAGGACGTCAAATTCATACATTTTGGTCATATATCGTGCAAGTTATGATTAAAATACTTCATACTGTTTCTTATACCTCAACAGAATACAACCCTCAACTTCAAGTTAAATTTAAGAGCTTTTAAGGATAGAATTTAAATTCAATTTCTACTTAAATAGCCAAATGTTTCTTGTTTATTTTGAATTAAGAATCATCTCATTTGGTGCTCTATGAACCAAGTTATAATCAAAAGAATCAAAGATGTTTAGTAAAAATATTTTAGTTCATATTCAGACTTCAAAAACCAAATCCATTCACATAAACCATCACCTTCTTCTTCCTCTCCCTACTGCAAATTTTGTTTTCGTGTGTACAATTCTCAACAGAATCCAGAAAGATGTTAATAGCTTCACAAATTTTCATCTCAGGACATGCCAACACAAACTATTCAACAATTCCAAGATTTGCACATAAACGTCAAATCACACTCACATACAGCCGTTCATCAATTTTCTACATATACGTTTATGCTTGTCTTTTAATATCCAACAACAACCTCATTTCGTCATATAGTTTTCATTTTCATTCTTTTCCCTTAACTCTAAAACATCTCAAATGCAAGATCAAATACAACACCCAAAAACAAAACATTACTCACGGTTTTTCATCACTTTCTGGATATTTTTTGCACTTTCATTTTTTATTCCTTCATCATTTAATGTCACTGTAACTACGCACTCATCACAACTCAAATATACATCCAATAAAACATCAGCACAATTCATTATAAGAACTAGAAAAGAAAAACTCACTTACTAACTGTCTAGCGAAAACTCCAACAGTGAGATTGAATAAAAGTTTTTTGTGAAAGGAGGGAAAAGGAAGGATAAATGATACAGACCAATCTCTAGACTGCTAAGTATGCATCAAGTATCAGATGTTTCAGTGATGGATGAGTGAAGAGAGCATTTTGGGTGTTGGAGCATTTCGGTGACGAACAAAACAAAAGCTTTAGACACTTTTTTTTTAATATACTAAAAACATGTGACAACGTAGGTTGCTAATTTAATGACATGTGTCAACCATGCATAAAATCATATGTCACTCTCTCACTTGTCTCTGCTTTTTTTGTCCAAAATATCCCAAATTTTTAGAAATTCTCGAAAGTTTACCAAAAATTTCGAAATAATCATAATATTCTCCATAAACATTTTTAACCCAAATAATCCACAATTTAGATTTTAACAGCATTCGTAACTCAATTATACCCGGAAAATATCAATGAGTGCATGAACAAATTATTGAAATGTGTGCAATAGTCAATTTCACGTGTGTGTATACTAATATTATGCATGAATACAAAATGCAATTTTCTAATATCTCAATAATATTTTTCATATAAGGAATTCTGGAGCTCTAACCCTTAATATGGGAACGGGATGTTACATCAATTTTAATAACTTGGTCCTCTTAGCCAAAAAAGTGATGAAAGTTATGCTATAGTAATATTTAATCAAATTTCGTTAGAAGTCTATATGTAACAAATGAGACTTGCTTTGATACTAATTATTGGCCTTGGGATGTCACACAAGAGGGGATGAATTATGTGTGTCTATCTTTTTACTTTATTTGAAAACTAAAGAATGAATTGTCTATTCTAATGATAATTTTGGTGAATTCATATACGATATTCATAAAGCAATTACATAATAACTAAAGACAATAAAGTTAGACAAAATCAATTATATAACCATTTACATTTAGGCATACTATACCGTAATCAAGAGAAAATTTGAGAAGGTTTTAAAATTTAAAACATTTTTAAAGAGCTATTGAAATTATTTTAAATCAAGTTTTTGTTAAAATACTTTGATATTTTAAAGAACTTAAGAAATTTTGAAAGAACTTTTTTCAATAAGTTTGGTAAATCAATAGGGGAATTTAGACAACTAATGTTAGGTTATGGATAGAGTGATTGAGTATGATGATAGTGTAGTCCCCAATGTCTTTTGATAATATGTAACTTATTGGTTGACCAGTGCTACCTTTATTAGTCATTGTAATTATTAGCTTTTGTCTTAAATAACTATTCAATTTTGTTTCTAATAACTATTTTTTATTATTGCATATAATATAGTACACGAGTTTTAGGAATAATCTTAGGTGTATTAAAGAGCTAATAAGAGTCTTAAGAGGCTAGCATTTGTTTACTGGTGTGAGAGAGAGGGATGTTTTAAGTTGTATGGTTGTGTAATAGGTAAAATTGCTTTAGATACATATTGTTAGGGTTCGTATTGACTATGAACAAGATTTGTACATGATTGTACTCAAAAGGTGAAATCACCCACCCTAGGCATCTCCACATTTCAGCCCGACAGAGTGATGAAAGGGTAAATCACGGTTTAATCTCACTCTATTTTTCACAAAGACGGTCTCGTGCTCGGTGCACAAAGAGCCATCACATTGGATGAAACTCCCACACTACCGCTGGCAAGACTCGAACTTGAGATATGATGTATAGAGGATTGCCCTTTCCCATTGAACTTAAAAGAGAGTGAATGAATTGATTTTGTCATATATGAAGAAAATTAATTTTGTTAAGCTCTCTTATGTTATATGAATATGATGTAAAAACTTGTCACAACACCAACACTGCACTTCGCACATAATCTTCGTCCTCATCTCCAGTAAGTATTCTCACCAAACTTGTAGATAACAAAAGCAAACACCATATTTAAAACAGAAGTAGCATTGTTATTGGTATACACCCATGCACGTGCACAATGGTCTCCATGGATAACCAACTCAAGCGTCAGCATCATACATGGAGTGGTGACATGTCTATGACATACTTGCCAATTCATCAGCAGGCAATTCTGTTGCTGCAGTTAAACTGCATATAATAATACCAACATGCC
>JAOSBO010000009.1:8231579-8242121 GCA_027563915.1 Erythroxylum rotundifolium | reverse complement strand
AGAAAAGTTCAAGGACCTGGACGTGGTGAGCTTCCGGCTCCACACAATCCTCGTGGGAATCAGAACTACATTGAGGGTCCAAAGGCTGCTCCTACTGGCGCATGGGATAATGTATGGGGAAACAATACTAGCAGTTGAACTAATAATGTGTTTTTGGTCAAATTTATCCGAAGAAGTATCCATAATTGGGAGCTATCTGATGCAACAAAAGTGGATGGTGCCAAATACTACTCTAAGCTCAGTAGTTTGGGATTGCTGAAGTGTATGTGCTTGCTTGAAATAAGACATTTCTATGTTGGTGTCTCTTTTCTCTCATGGCTCTGGGTCAGAGCCTCGCGCGTGTAGTTTTGTACCGTAGGACACCCCCTTCCCCCCACATCTTGTTTAAAAGGAAGAGTTTCTTACATGATGCTCGTTCTGTAATTGGGATGATCATGCTGTCGAAAAATTAAACTGCAATAACAAAAATATGCGTTAAGTTTTCAGTTGGAAACATGCTCTGCGTGTGGCAGTTAACAAAAGCATTTGGAGGATATTTTGGTCAGGCACGATGGTTGGATTTGTGAGCTGATTAATTTTAAATGAATCAAAAGTATTAGAGCCGCCAACGATACCCTTCTTACCAAATTGGGGTGGGCGTTGCTCATTAACTCAGCAGCATTTTGGGTTCAGTGTCTTCGAGTCAAATATCGTCTCAATATGCACCATATCCCTCCATCATTGCCAAGACAAGAAGCTTCGATCATTTGGAGGGAAATTTTAGCTGTATGGGAGTATGTTTGCCGCAGAATCTATTGGAAAATGGGTTAGGACAGCTGAATATATTTTTGGATTGACAACTAGCTGCTTACCTAGGGTCCCCTAGCTCATTCGGCGACGGGTCACATACTTGAAGATTTGCTAGCTAAATGTGTGTTCAAGTTTATGGAGGAGGAGGGACACTAGAAATGAGATCTTATCACACCATATCTCCCCTCACAAGTGTGTGCCGATATGGAAAAGATTCGGCCTCCCTCTGGAGTTATGGGAGATGACCGAATTATGTGGGGTCCCAATAAATAGAAGGGATTTACAGTAGCTTCAGCATATGAGCTAATCACGGACCGCCATGCGGGAGTCCAGAATTCGATCTGAAAAGTGATATGGAAATGGTCAGGACCTCAAAGCATTCACTCATTCCTGTGGCTTTTAGCCAACAGAAAGTTAATGACTAACCAACAGAGGGTTTGATGGCACATAACAACGAATAGTAGTTTCCAGGCCTGTGGTAATGAAGAGACCACACTGCATGCTCTCCACGACTGTCACATGGTTCAGGATCTTTGGCGGCAGTTAGTCCCAACGATACAGGTGGATCTTTTCTTTCAGTTACTCCAAGAAACATGGTTATAGACAAACTTCATCCAATAGGACAATGGGTGGGCGACAACTTTTGGCGTCTCCTGTTGGTATATATGGCAGTGGAGGAACAAGTGTATTTTCGAGGAAGAGTTTGAGTGCCTAATTGTTGGGCATCGTCTTGTTCTAGATTATGTTGAATGGGTCCGTAAAGCCCACACGGTGATCAGCCGCGTAGTAAGGCCACCGGGACTGGCTGTAGGGTAGCATGTCGGCTGAAACACACTGCCAGAGGGTTGGATAAAAGTGAATACTGATGGTGCGGTTCATCACGGCTCGTCAGGAGCCACAACTGGGGGGCTTCTTGGGGATTGCAATGGGCAGTGGTGTGGTGGTTTTATCACTAAGTTTGGGGAATGCTCGCCTTTGACCTCCGAATTGCGGAGAGCTCATGTAGAGCTTAACTTAGCTCGGGACCGAGGCTATCAGCATATTATTCTAAAAGTGGACTCATTAGAGGTTATTAATATTCTATTATCTTTCGTTCAATTACACACTGACGATTATCTTTTGATATAGGAAATTAAAGAGATTTGGGACGTGATTGGGAGACGCGGATCCAACATGTATATCGGGAGAGAAATCAGAGTGCTGATAGCTTAGCTCGCTTCGCCAGGAATGCACACCCAGTAGAATATATTCTTCCAGAACCTCCTACTGAAACGAGGATGTTTATCCAACTGGATCGGCAGGGCCCATTATACCACAAGGGCCTGAATTATCTGTAGTTTTGTTTTCCATTCCTTTGTATACAAAAAAAAAGAATAATAATCATGTTTGACTTCTGCCACGATCGATAGACCCAAAAGCTCCTCCCATACTCGGATAATAGGCCTGAGAGAATGCATGTTGTTGGTAAAGACTTATAAACCTTTAGCGAAAAAGAATGTTTTTTTTTTTGGAGTACTGGGGGAAACTCCTGAAGGCTTAGTGGGCGACACCTCACGTGCAATGAGAGGCCCAACGGGCAACACCTTTAACAGGAGGGCCCAACGAGTAATGCCCCCAGCGGGGGCCAACGAGAACACCCTCAATGGATGAAACCTCCGGCTATCTTAGGCCTTTACGAAAACTGTAGCAATGCAATATGAAATCGAACCTGGGACCTAGCGCACGGCAAGCCCACTTTCAATTATCTGGCCACAGCCCTCGAGGGTGAATCTATTTCTTTGCTTATGTAGAAATTGAATTAACTGAATTAATTGAAATTGAGAAGTATTTCTTGAAGTCTGAACTATTTTAAATCAAATACGAACGCTTTTGCTTATGCAAAGTAAACAAATCAATATGGTTTGTGCCTCTTCGCACAATATGTTTCAAATTTTGCTAATGAA
The DNA here is from genome assembly GCA_027563915.1 of Erythroxylum rotundifolium. Lineage (NCBI taxonomy): Eukaryota > Viridiplantae > Streptophyta > Magnoliopsida > Malpighiales > Erythroxylaceae > Erythroxylum > Erythroxylum rotundifolium. The sequence goes on along the minus strand of JAOSBO010000009.1, from coordinate 8,239,389 downwards.
TCAATATATTGAGATGATGAAGGGACAATACAGTAGCAGCTGATGCTGGTAAGCCAAGTGTCAAGAAACTTATTGAAGAAGAGATAAGCAATATATGGAGAATGAGATAAACAACACTCGAGTAGAACCAAAGCAGCATAATCCTGAACATGAAGGCCACAAGAGGATGACTTGAAAACGAAGAGCCAGAAGCTGAAAAAACAAAAGTTGTGACTTAAGCATAGAAAATTTGGATGTTGATGAAAAGACACAATTTGAGTAGCCTTATTTGAAGAGTTCTTGTCTTCATATAGATGAAATAATGGAACAATTTTGCAACCAAAAGAAATACAAATCTAGGCAATCAGATGTCTCATCGATCAAAAGGTCAGTAATGAGAGAAACCACTCAACAAGAAGACATTAGCCCACCTAAACCACTTAGCATGTTAAAAAGATAAATAGTAATTAGTCACATTAGTATATGTGTTATAATGGCATATTTATGCTAATATTTTCAATAGTCAGTTTAATATTCTTATGTGATGACTGTCTAACATTCATGTAGTACTTTTGACTCAATACAAACCCTTCCTGTATCACTTGTCTTCAATAAAGTGGTATCATAGTCACTTCAAGTTGAACCATAATGAATGGAATATTTTTCTCCCAATTTTCAAATTCATTGAGAAGAATTATGACAATTTGTACATTAGAATGAAAGCTATAATTGAAGCATAAGATATTTGGGAGATTGTAGAGAAGGGATATGACTAGCCAAAGAATGAGGAAGTAATAATGATTGTAAAAAGAGCTTCCTTACAAATTGTTAAAAAGAAAAATCAACTAATACTTACTCTTGTCTATATTTGCTTAGATGAGAGCATGTTTGAAAAAGTTTATACTGCAAGAAGTGCAAAGGAAATAGGAGAGGATCTTCAAATTTTCTTTAAAAGAAAAGATAAAGTAATTAAAGTACGTCTACTAACCTTGGGAGGTGAATATAAAAACTTCAAGATGAAAGACTTTGAATCCATGGATGAGTTTTATTCAATAATTTTTTGGTAATTTTTAATTAATTAAAGAAAACTGGAGAAAGATGGAAGATGTTTATGTGAATTCAAATTTTGATTATGTTGTAATTGTCAATATAGAGTCAAAGGCTTTGGCCTCAATTATAGTAGATCAACTCATGGGTTCTTCGCAAGCCATTAAGAAAGATTGAAGAAAAGAGAAGTACTTAAGTATTGCAAAAAAATTGAAATTTAATGACAAAGAAGATACACATCAACAATTTATTAGAGGATTGAGTAGAATTCAAGCACGAGTAAAAAAGTAGGGGTCAAAGTTGGACTTGTGAAAGCCACAGAAGAGGCAGAGGAGGCAGAACTTTGTCTAATCATGAACATAAGATTTTTAACAATAAAAGTCAAGAGGTTGTGACAAAGGTGATTGGTTTCAAGGTGGACACAATTTAAAATCTAATGTACAATATTACAATTGTAAAGGATTTAAACATTTTGATGCAAATTACATATTGAATTCAAACAAAGATGAAAAATCAATCTTTTATAAGACTATAGAAGATGAAGACCCCACTTCTTGTTGACTTCCAATGAAAATGAAGAAAGGAATCATACTCCTAGTATCTTGTCTCAAGAGCCAGCAATTCTATGACCGTTAATAAGGATTTGTTTTCTAGTCTTGAAGAATCTACAAAAGGTAATATTTCCTAGAATTTGTTTTCTAGTCTTGAAGAGTCTACAAAAGGTAATATTTCCTACTAATGGTTGGTGATAAAAATAAATTTTCAACATATATTCTTATTAGATTAAAGAATGTAGATCACCATTTTATTGCCTATGCTTATTATATTCTAGAAACTAATATTTTAAGTATTGGTCAACTTTTGGAGAAAGGTATGACATACAATTGAGCAAGAGATGGAAAATGGAAAATGATCATGAACGTGCCAATGTAAAAGAAGAAAACATTTAAATTTAAAAATACAACAATAATCTTAAGTACTCAAAGAGTTAAACAAATGATTCAACCAACTATGACATCTTAGAATAGGTTATATTTTGGTAGATTAGAGTTGTTATCCATGAAAAGATTAGTTTATGGTATGCCTTTCATAAATAATCCCAATTAAACTTGTAATGGTTATATATATGGTAAGTAATCTAGGAACAATTTTCTAAAGGAGTCTCTTTCAAGGAACCTATAAGATAAATTTTATGAAATAAATATATTTCCCGTATAAAATTATGATAAAATTATAATTATGATATTCATATTATATTTATGTATTATTTCTAAATTGTTTATATTCATTATTCTATTAAAATTGGACATTAATAGAGTTGAAAGAGTAGCACACATTGTATTTCCTTTATATAAAAGAAGGACGAGATCTCATAGTTAAAGTATGCAGATACTTAAAGAAACTTATGGTTACCTATAAAAAATAAGTTCACTAAACTGGTCTAATCATAAGGATCTCGAATAAAATATTATTTGTATGTTTGTGGATTCCTTTTTTTTTTTTGAAAAATTATGTCTGTAGATTTCTTTATAATGATGATTACATAATTGATCCTTATATTTGAGATTACTGAGATATCTCATGTAGAAATTATTGTTTTTTTGATACTACTATAATTTAAGATAAATTATCATAAAATCTCAAACTTTACCTAATTTTGTAATGCTAATTCAACCTTTGAAAAGTAGTTCTAAAATGCTCTAACTTTTAATTTTTTGTAAGAATAATATGTCATTAGGTTCCCAATTAACGATAAGGTGGCATGGCATATCAACAAAATTATTTGCCACATGTAATAAATCTTGTACTTCAAACATAATTTTTTAAATAAAAATAATTAAAATACTTCAAACTATAAAACAAAGTGACAAATTGGAGAGAACTCTTTTAGGATCAAAACTAACAATCTTTCTGTTGAACTACCTTAGATTCACATGGTGAATCATATAAACTATTTCATAAGACAAAGCTTGTGGTATATGCTCGGATGACTGAGACTTGACTTAGAAACTTATAGCAAGTGGTTGTGAACCTTTACCTAGAAGGAAATATTTTTCAAGAACACATCTAAGTAACCTTTTCACTTGTAATAGCTCCACAAGATATTATCATCCTTAGGTTGTGTCCAAAGGTAGTTATTTGCTAGAAATGACTTAATGTAACCTTTTCACTTGTAATAGCTTGACAAGATATTATCATCCTTAGGTTGTGTCCACATAGAGTTATTTGCTAGAAATGGTTTGATGTAACTTGAATGTGTTCTTGAAAAATATCCCCTTTTAGGCAAAGGTTCACATCCACTGCCTGCAAGTTTCTAAGCCAAGTCTAGTTTTAAACAACTAAAATGAAAGGATTCTTCAAATGTGTTAATTGTTTTGATCTTTCAAAAGTAGGGTGGAAGATACCAATAAACAAGCCTATTTTAGTAGAATTCACCATTTATTAAGTTTTAAGAAATTAAGGGAAATTCACATTGGACTTGATTTTATTGACACAATAGGCATCTTTTTTGCACTTATTGAAATGCACCATTGTTGATTTAAGGATTTGTGGTATTATTTTTTAATTAAAAAATTTTATATTTGACATATAATATTTAATCCATATATGTACACATGGAAAAAAATAAATTTACCAACACAGTCTGCCACATCAGGACGATTTATTGAAAGTATAATGACATTATTTTTGTGAAAAATTAAAAGTTAAGAATGTTTTAGTGTTTATTTTTAAAGTTTGTGTTAGTATTACAAAATTGAGTAAAATTTGAGATTTTTTTTTATAATTGACCCTTCAATTATATGTTATAAGTATGCATAAGTAGGTTAAATTAAACTCTTTTGACATTCTTAATATTTAATAGTCATGACATGTTCTTAATATTTAATAACCATGACATGTTACTATATTTTAATCTTAATATATGATAACATTTTTGTTGAACAATTAAAGACAAATTAAAAGAATTTTAATATTTTTAACTCTGATTCTAATTTGTAATCATTACCAACATATTAGGATCATAATGTTTCATACTTAAAAGATAGTTAAAAGAGAAATTTTAATTTAAACTAATTTGGGACTTAATTTTGAAGTTTAAGAAATTTTAGGAATAAAATATGAGATATTTGATTTTATTAAGATTAAATTATAATTATAATTATAATTAGTAGTTTAATTTTAGGTTTAAATTCGTTGGGGTTTGACATATTATCAATGTACATCCTAATTTTTAAAAATATAAACCCTTCATAGTTTTGGTTTTATAGCACAAGTTCCCCTTGCATTCAGCTTCCATTAAAAACTCTAGTTATAAACTCTAAAACACACCGTCTTCAATACTTGAAACTACATATGGCATTACACGATGTCATTTTGAATTATAGTAAAGGTTTGTAACAGAAGTTAATGATAAGGGAACATGTGTTATAAAGACAATGCTATTGGAAGCTACTAATAGTTTTAAAAAGTCAAGAGGTACATTGATAATATGTCCAAAGATGGATTCAAAATATTTTACCCTTTATTTTAATTTGAAAGAAATCTAAAGCCTTTTTATATAAATAAGAAAAAGATATTAGTAACTAACATTCTTGTATTTTCATCTTTAAAGCAAAGTTGTCCTTTTCTGCTATATAAACATGTGAATAACTAATAATTGACAATTTTAAAAAGAAAAGTTGTGCAAGATTTCAATTAAAGTTTATTTCAATCATTTTATTTCTATTTGAAGATTTAGCAGAGGAGAATTATATTTATTAGATATGACATCAATATTGATGCAATGATCTAAGCTTATTAGCTTAGTGTGTTCTTTTGAAATTTATCATTTCAAAGGAGAAGAAACAATAAAGCAAGGATGACAGTTTCTTACCTCCATTCTTCTCCAGATGGAACTAAACTGTATAAACATTACCCTTTCTGACAGATGCTATAAACTTGTAGGTGGAAGAAACCCACTCTTGATTTTCATGTGACTTGGAAAAAACAAACAACAAACGTAATCATCATGATTCTGCACATCAAAGATCACTCAAAGATTCACATGTTGTTTTTGATGGTTGATCAAGTAAAAACAACTATAGTTTTTCCATTATTGATTAATATGTAACTAGATGAGCATTACTTGCAAAAGAAAACGACTCTTACATCCAAAAATAAAATGTTCCTGAAAATTCTTTCTTCCATTAGACCATTTGTATCTACATGCATTATGATCACAATTCATAGATATCTTAGTTCAAAAAAGAACAATAAAACCATTACTTGGTAATATCAAACTCCAAAGATCTATGAATTATTCCGTGTTTGACCAGTCAACCAAACAACAAATCTGCATCTTTTATGCTTCCCATTTTTTTTTATACCTTGTTGTTATGTCTTTATTTTGTACAAGATTTTCATAAGTACAATGAAATTTGGGAAATTTGATCTTAATATCACCATAAAAAGGGATCAGGGAAAAGAAAACTTATAGGCATTGCATGGTAAGAGTGAACAAAATATACATGGTGTTTGTCAACATTCAGGCCTGACTCTGGGCAAATATTCGGCTTCAGGGCTTTTGCAGCTACTATGGATGTGCTTAAAGCTTTCACAGCAGCAAATAGATATGCTTAAAGGTTAAATAATTAAACAATGAGCAAACCCTGTCTTGTTAAGCACATCTATAGCAGCTGCAAAAGCCCTAACTCATTAGACAACTATAAAATAAATTAATAAACAATAAATGAAGAGAAAGAGAAGAAAAACTAAGGTTAAATTGCAAATGTTAAATGATAGAGTGAGAGGCACGAATCAGAATCATAGGATGAGGAAGAGGCGCAAACAGAGATGTTTCACGCCTCTTCGTCATCTAATGATTCCAGTTTGTGCCATATGGCGATTTGTGTAGAAAAGTTAAGCTTCTCTTGTAGATGTCTCGTGGTAGAAATGACAATAAAAAAGAAGAAGAAAATGACATTGCTGGAGGGAACAGAACCTTTTGTAACTAGAAATGACAATAAAAAGGAAGAAGAAGAAAATGGCATTGCTGGGGGAAACAAAATCTTCTGTACAGGGACAGAGGGAACAAAATCTTCTCTGTAGGAACAAGAATTAGTTGAATAGATAGCAAAATCTTCTGTGTAGGAAGAGAGGGAACAAAATCTTCTGTACAGGAACAAGAATTAGTTGAACAGATTGGAAAATCTTCTGTACAGGAACAAATGGATAAAATCTTCTATACAAAAACAAGAATCAGTTGCGAAGAAAGAAGAAAATGGCATCGTTGGAGGGAACAAAATCTTCTGTATAGGAACAATAATCAGTTGAACAAACGACAAAATCTTTTGTACAGTAATAGAGGGAACAAAATCTTCTATACAGAAACAAGAATCAGTTGAGAAGAAAGAAGAAAAATGACATTGCTGAAGGGAACAAAATCTTTTGTACAAGAACAAGAATCAGTTGAACAGATGGGAAAATCATCTGTACAGGAATGGACGTAACAAAATCTCTTGTACAAAAACAAAATTTAGTTGAAAAGAAAGAAGAAAATGGCATCGACGGAGGGAACAAAATCTTCTTTACAGGAACAAGAATCAGTTGAATAGACGATAAAATCTTCTATACAGGAACAGAGGGAACAAAATCTTCTATACAAAAACAAGAATCAGTTGAGAAGAAAGAAAGAAGAAAATGACATCGCTGGAGGGAACAAAATCTTTTGTACTTGAACAAGAATCAATTGAACATATGACAAAATTTTTTGTACAGGAGCAAAGGGAACAAAATCTTCTGTACAGGAACAAGAATCAGTTGAGAAGAAGAAGAAAATGGCATCGCTGGAGTGAACAAAATCTTCTGCACAAGAACAAGAATCAGTTGAGCAGATGGCAAAATCTTCTGTACAGGAAGAGAGGGAACAAAATCTCCTGTACAAGAACAAGAATCAGTTGAGAAGAAAGAAATAAATGACATCGCTGGAGGGAACACAATCTTCTGTATAGAAACAAGAATCAGTTGAACAGATGGCAAAATCTTCTGTATAGGAACAGAGGAAACAAAATCTTCTGTACTGAGAAGAAAGATGAAAATGGCATCACTGGAAGGAACAAAATCTTCTGTACAAGAACAAGAATCAATTAAGCGGATGGGAAAATCTTCTGTACAAGAACTCTAATTGTAAACTCTAAAACACATTGTTTTCATCATTTGAAACTACATATGACATTGCACAACGTCATTGTGAAGTATAGTTAAGGTTTGTCACACAAGTTAAGTACAAGGGAACATATGTTATAAAGACAATACTGTAGGAAGTTACTATAGTTTTTAAAAGTTAAAGAGGTACATTAATAATATGTCCAATGATGAATTCAACAGATTTTTGGATCAAATTCTTTTGTTCCAAGATACCCTATTTCCTCGAAATATCATCTACCCAATTTTGATTTACTTCTTGCAATAGATCATGACCCTTCATTTTAATTTGAAAGAAACCTAAAACCTTTTTATATAAATAAGAAAGATATTAGTACCTAACATTCTTGTCTTTTCAAAGGAAAGTCTTTTTCTGCCATACGAACATGTGAATAACTTATAATTGAAAATTTTAAAAGGAAGAGTTGTGTAAGATTTCAATTAAGTTTTACTTCAATACTACTAATAGCAATGATAAATGTTATTGGATTCCTAATTTGCAGCAAAAGGAAACCAGTAATAATAGTAAGAAGAAGATGAGAAGTGCTTCGAGGGAGAGTAATGAAGAGGGAATGATTTCTGTTCGTAATTGTATCCATAT
>JAOSBO010000009.1:8192351-8212473 GCA_027563915.1 Erythroxylum rotundifolium | reverse complement strand
CAACAAAATAACAAATGAAAAGTGAGTCTCATGTGCATTGCATATGCATAAGATGAATGATTAAGTGTATTGAATGTAAATAATATGAATGTGAAATAATGTGAAATGTGAAATAAGGTGAGATGTGTGAATTATGTGTTATGTGACTGGGTAAGCCATCGATGATGGTCACTCTTTGAGTTTGCAAAACTCACCCAAAATTTGCAATTATTTTTCAGGACTCAGAAGAATATCCCGTTAGGCAGCTGGAGTAGATCTATTACATGTGAGTGAAAGAAGAGGTCGGGATCAATTCGCGTCTGCATTGTGTCCCTTTGTTTTCGCACTGAATTGTAATTTCTGTAAATTATTGTATTTTGTGTATTTGGGTTTTGCCAAAGAGCATGATCAAAGTGTAATATGTTTTATTTTTGGAATGGGCTAATCGACATTTTGACTTGTAAGTGAAAATGTTTCTGAATAAAAATGGGCCCAAATTTGTGTTTATAAAAAAAATACTCATACCGACTTTTGATTGTTTTAGTGCTTTAGCACACCACCCTTGCGAGGGACGGACTCGGATATCACCATCGATGTCGGGTTCGGGGCAGGAGTAGGTTGTTACAGTAACACTGTCAAAACACAAGTAAGGTCGAAGTTCGTTTTATTGTAAATATGATGTCTCTATTTCTTTTGTTATCTGTTCACTAAAATAATAAAAGCCTATATTGTTTCATGTACTTCCCATATTTAACCAACACTAACCATGCCCCTCTTATGTCTTCCATCTAACAAATATGGTTCTTTGTCACTACCATAATATTCTCGTGTTTGCTAAGCAATGAACCATTTTAACCTTATGTTACAAAAAAATGTTTACATGGAATCATGTACGTCCTATGTTCAATAGCAATATAATCTTTAATTAAGTGAATACAAGTGAAAATTTTTTCTAAATTTCTTCTTAGATTTACATAAAAAAATTCAATTTTCTTTAATTTCTTAGCCTAATTTTTTGACCTACTAATTCAATTCCATCACATTTTCACTCATTAAACATAAAAATTATAAAGTTTTATAAGGTATTCTTCAATAAGCACCTAATTTTATAGATTAGGGAATTTAGAAGAAGTTTAAGCATTTTCTTGTAAATTTTCATCCTCAATTATGTAGAATTTAAGGTATGATTTTACTTCTAGCATTTACATTTCATGTATTTCTTATTGTTGAATGATTAGTGAGTATTTGTGAATTGTAATTTAGAGATATTTGAAGATCAATCGTGATGGACTTGTTTTAGAGTTACATTGTTTAAACTAAAGCTTAAATTTAGGTTGCAAAGTGTCATTTGATGAATTCATATATTTGAATTAGAAACAGAGGATTCTCTTGGTATGGCATGTTATTGCTAATTATTTACTAGGATTTAGATGCTCCTTTATGAACTATAATTATTATTTTGTTTAGATGAAAATTGGTTAAAGTTAAGATTTGAGAAATTTCTATATGATGATTGAATTGAAGAGTGATTTCTTGATCATATATTGCTTTCATGATAATAGTGAATTCAATTTTTTTATTTATTATGAATGGATGTGAGTAGGGTTGAATATTTTAAGGATAAATTTCTGTATGATGATAGTGAGATATTATAAGTATAAATTATCGATTAGTAAGTTAATTAGGACTTAATTTCATATAAGGACATTTTAATTTTATTGTTCACTAAATCATTACTTGAATTAGCCTTAATTTTTAGTGCTACAATAGACTCACCTTATACTATTGAATTTATATGAAATTGTGACGACATGGTTATTATGATTGTTAGCTTCCCTCCCCCCCGTGTAGGTTACATTATCAATTAAGATGTATGATAGCTATTGCATAACATAAGTGTGAAAAAGAGCAACCTTATTGAAAGAAGCACAAAAATGCCCTTTCAAGCTTAAGGGAGGTTTCTTATAGGGAGCTTGAGTTCCAAAACTTGCCTACTGAGGATATCTCAATTAATGTACCAACCAGAAAATAACTCAATCTTATACTCTTAAATTTCATAATTGAGCTCTAATTAAAGTGATATTAGGAAACACAGAAATTCAAGGTGTTGTGATATATAAAGATAGTCTTAAGAGAGCTAAATTTATATAGAAGTGTATAAAGGATGATTAATTTTGATGGTTAGTTATAATGTTTTAAGATCTAAAATCTAGTGTATTGAGAGCTAATCTTAGATTCGATATGTATGTTCTAGGTGAATGAGAAAAAAATTACTTGGGATGATGACTTGATGGTATAATTCCTTCTAGAGGAGTCAAATATAACTTCAACTATAATCAATTTAGCATCCATGTGAGGTTTTATACTAAGAAGCATATATGTAATATGTATGTTGACCAAAATAAAATTGATTAAGACTCTCTAGATATCAATGTAGAACTGTATTAAATGTTGTGGCATATGTGAAACTCTATTCACCCATTATGTTTAAAGTTTCTAGATTATGTTTTCCTATTATGAGATATATACACAAGCTTCTCATCTATTTTTTATAAGAATGTTATAATAACACCAATGTAATGACCTATTAAGACTTATTTTTCTTACACTATATAAGATAATAAGTGTGATGACACTTGGAGCATGCATTCATTCAACTTACAAGAGGTTATTTATATTGGTCAAACTTTAGTGCACTCAAAATTGGGTTAGCTATAACAATATTGCCAAAGAGATTAGGAGTTGTAAGTGATGAGAATAGTTTGATGATTACGTGTACTTTTTTTATTAATTTACACATTCTGGGGGCTACAAAGATTGTTAAATTGTGTATAGATGCATATGGACAATATTTTGTATTGATAGGACATTTAGAAAGAATATTGGAGGATGTGCCTCTATAGAGAAATCAAGTTAAGGTTAGGGAACAACAAAGAGCCCCTTCATTACCTTTTTCCCGAAGCACTTTGAAAGTACACCTACCACGCATGATGAAGTATATAGAGCAATATTTGCAATGGATAATATATATGTTAACGATGTTGGCACATCATCCAAGTGTCAAGATACTACCATTACTAGTTCATCCATCATAGTTTACAATTGTAGAGTTAGAGCTGGAGATTGAGACATACGAAAAGTGTAAGCTAGTAGCTATAGAGCCATCATTAAGCAATTTAGTAGATATGATGTCTATTCATGTTGTGGTGAGATCTAGGGCAATAGAACTATATATAACTCCATTTAATTTGACATCAAGCATTCTACTAGCCTAGGACTGATGTTTATCACTATTGTCATTGTATTTTATTTTCTTTTAATTTGTGTGATATCGTGATTAGGTAGAAAAAATTAGTTGAAAATGATTATTAAGGGAAAGTAACAAGTCTTATTATATTCTCTAATTTTGTGTTAGGGAAATTCTAGTTCTCCTATTTTAATTTTCCTTTCATTGTTTTTTATTTTTTATTGATTTTTCATGATGTGTATATTGAGGACAATGTACAACCTAAGTGTGAGGAGGGAATTAGGTGTTTATGCTTATCAATTTTATTATAAGTACCTTAATAGGAAACATTTTAAGGGAAATCCTTAACTTTAGAAGGATATTGATCAACATAATTCATTATAAATTTGGTTGTTATATTAATTTGGAGTATTTATCTAATTAATTATGAAGGCATGATTATGTTTATCTTAATTTGCTTCATCAATTTTGAGAATGGGTTTTTTTTAAGCTAAATTAATTTTATTGAAATTAAAAGCAGGCTAAGCCTTACAAAAGTACAGGATTTTTGAGAATAAATATTTGATTTACACTATGATACTTTATGTATAATTTGAACATATAACTCAATTGAAAGTGATTTAAAGTATGTTTAGCATCTCAATGAAAAAGTATTTTTTAAATGAATGAACATTAGCTAAATTCACTTAATTGCTTCAAACCAAGTAAAAAGGTTAAAGTTAAAATGTGATACTAATTGCCATTTGAAATGGTATCCTAATTGAGTGATCGAGAGTATTTTCGACAAGGTGTTTACTCTTATATTAAAAGGTTATGTAAATAATCAAACAGGCCTCTAAGTGTTAGTGTGTTAATCTAAAGTTAGTGGTTTTATCAATAAGGGGTATCAAAATATTTGAAACTTAAAGCATGTCATTTCTATCAATAACTTACTGCAAGTACCTAAATTTCTATGAATTTGATGAGCTTTGAAATTGAATGGATAACAAAAAATCACGATTAATGTGATCTCTTTATTAAATTATTACTTGGAGTTTCCACTTATTTAATTTATGAGTAATGAAATTATTTTTTAAGAACAAGAAAATGCTTAAGTGTTGGAGAAATTGATAATTGATAAATATTTGTATTTTTATCACAATTTTCAGAGCATTATGCTTGTGATTTGATCTTTTTAAAAAAGATTTGGTAATTAAAATGAAATATTTTAGTCCCTCAATGATAAGGAATAAATTTAGGAAGACTTGAGATAAGTTAAAGAAAATTTGGCATAAATGTTGAGTAAGGGCTTAAAAACATGATACTAACATAAAACCATGTTTCATTCCCATATTTTAACATGGCTTATTCTATTTTTGGGAGAGTTTACTACATGACCAAATGCGACACTAATAAGGACTCATGTTCCAATCATGTTTAACACTTGATCATTTTATTTTCTTGAGAGTTAGCTGAAAGCAAGAAGTCCATCAAGATTCACCAAGAACACCAAGATTTAAAGATCCGTAAGAATGGTTTTTTATTTCTTGTGATTTTCTTATGTATTTCATATTTTATTTGTTTGAGGATAAACTAATTGAGGTATAAATCTAGGTGGTATAACCATATAATCTATTATTTTGAATTGATTGTTTGATTTAATGTAAAACTAGTTTTCTTAATAAATATTCATGTGTACTTATTGTGATGAATTCAAGTAGCAAACACATAAAGTTTATATCATATTTCATATGTAAGGACTAAGAAATCATATTTATGATTAGATCAAAACATTAATAATGAGAGTTACATGGAATCTTAGAGATAGGACCTTTTTTGTGTGTGTTAAGGTTAAAACTATTAGAAATTTATAAAGCAAATTAATGCATTTTTAGAGGTTTTGACTAGAAAGAGATTTCAATCAATCAAGTTAAGGATATAGGCTATACATCTTGAGAAAGAATATAGTTGTAACTTTAGAATTCCTATCAATATAGGAAACTAAGATTAAACACTAAATCATGATAAGTTTGAGCATAAGAAAGGTTTTATTCTTCTTTATATGGATCTCATTTTTCTACTTCTTGTTTATTCTTATACATTGCTTTGATTCTATGTCTTATTTGTTATTTTTATTTTTAATTATATGTTTCAATCAATCATTTATTTTACTATATTAGATAATAGGAAAATAGTTAGTACTAATAGTTATAATCCTTGTTAGATAAGGATTGATATTCGAACTCCCTATAACTAAATTATAGAAAATGTTAAGTTCATTTGCCTTAGCCACTTCTTTTAGTATTATTTTATATTTTGAGAACTATAAAATCATAATCAAATAAATGTTTTAATTTTTTATTTGTATTTATTACATATGAGTTGAAATAACATTCATTATTTTGTTGTTATGAGCATATATGTTTAAGAGAAAATGTTATAATTATAAATGATTATATTGTATCCTCATCAGGAAATGTAGTTATTTAAAAAGACCAAAGTATAACACTTTTAGGGTGAAATTCTAATCAAGAAACATATTGCTTGCTTTTATCATATAAATTTTTAACAAGCTACTCATATGGAATGTTCCACCTTAACTTTTAGTTTAAGTTATTCTTTTTATTGCATTTTTTAATTTATACATATAAAATTGTTTAAACTTATTCACACTGATCTAGCTAGTTATGTATCAAATTTTCATTTTAACCCATTACATGAAAAAACTTGGAACTTTAGGATTAATGCTATATCAAATATTCTTTATTAAAATTGATATATAATTTTTTATGGATAATTTATAGGCTTATAGATTGAAGGCTATATATAAGACCTAATTCAATAAGCTAGAATAGGAACTCTTCTAATAAGTTAATCATTAAAGATAAACTAATGTTAGTAGGGATGTTCTTAGAATATGAAGGGAACAAACACCAACCATCTCTATAAGATGAAGTAGGTGAGAGATTGGATCTTAGTTTATAAAGATATGAATAATGATAGTTGATGTGTGATCGTTGTATTTCGATGTGAGTAAGTTCTAATTAATAACCTCGATAATCTGCAAGTGTACGGGTCGTTTGTATAGTACCTAAGGCATCGATCCCATAAGGAGAGATAATTCAATCCTAAAATCTAAAGCCAAAACAGTTCACAACAATTCAAAATGTAACAAAAATAAGGCAAGAATTTAATTCAATCACTCAACTCAATTCCAGGAATCAATTACAAAAATAGCAGTTGCAATATACACTCAAGAATCAACGTAAAGGAACTATCAATTGAGAGAAAGGAGAAATTTTACCTATCTTTAATGCTACCTAATCGATTATGAATTATCGGATTATTGGTCTTAGACGATCCTAGGGTTGATTACTCTCTCTCGAGTTATAACCACTAACCCTAAATTATAAATCCTAATCAAAATATGGAAAATTGCAATTTCTCAATTAAAAATCTATTCAAAACCCTAAATAGATCTGAAGTTTTCCAATAAACTATCGGGAACCTATGCGAGATCTCTCTTCACACAATTACCGATTTGATTAATTTCTCGTTCTTACTAAATCACCTAACTCTCGTTAGCCCAATTTAATTATTTTCATTTGATTCACCCTCTTAGTCTATTATCGATTAATGCAATCACTTAAATCAATCACAATAAATCCAATAAACATAAAATAATCATATTTTATTAAATCAAATATTTAAAAAAAACCCGAAGGTGAGTATAGAATATCTTAACATTCACAAATCTTATCATCAAACTATTATTCTCATTTCTATACAATAATAAAAATGGAAAATAACAAGAAATATGATATTGGATGGAGATGGGAGGTAGCGCCAAATCTGAGAAGTACATCGATGTCGATTTCTTCTCCACTTTCTCTTCCTTCTTCTATTTCTTAGTCTTTCGATGAACTTTTTCTCTTCAAAGTGACTAATGCAAAAAGCTCCCCATCTTTTTTGTCTTATTCTTTATATACCTGTTATGTTTTGGGTAGCCCTAAGATTTTTTCAGGGTTCGAAAGGTCCAAAAACTCTCTCGAAACTTAACGTTTTTTAGTTTTTGTATGTCAGCCTGACGCAGGCCACGATCATAGGCCATATCGGAGCCTTCTGTCACGATCATAGCAAGTCATGTCCTGGGCTTCTATCACGATCGTGTACTATGATCGTAGGCTATTGTTTCGGCCCGAGTGTCTTTGAAACTTCTACATTCTTTGATGTTGACCCTGAAACCCTAACAAACACATTAAAGTACCTCAAAAACATAATAGTTAAGCTAAAAAAGCTTATATTAACCCCTAAAAACACTTAAACACAATTAATTAACAAACTAACACAATTCTAACCTAAACATATACTAAACGATTAAGTTAACAATTAAATGCATATCAATCTAAGCCCTAAAAATGATTTAATTCACACTTATCAACATCCCCACACTTAAACGTTTGCTTGTCTTCAAACAAGCAAAACAACAAACACACAAAAGTTTATACGGCACACATAGTGAGACAATGGCTTCAACTTCATGAAATAAATTTAATTTTAAATACAATCATTCGAGTCGATTGAAATCATTAACAAGCAAAATCCATATCTTAAGGCTTTGAACTAAATATACATATTAATCCAGGCTGAAATGTTAAATTGTTTACCCTTTTCGATTGCACATATACATTAATAATTCTTTGGTCATTCAGACTCTGTAACTACTCTTAAGTACATTTTTCAAAGTCAAGTTATTACAAGTTTGGTAGGTTTTTATTCAAAAACATATTTTTATTTACTTTTTTTGAACACGGACTTAGTCATTTTTTACACAGAGGCACACATTGGTAATGAATGTCAATCCGGTAACTCAACTAAGTCATGTTTTTTTTAAGCTGTTTGGTTGGAACATCATTATAGCCTTTTTACGCAAAAGCACACATTTGTAATGCATGTCGATCTGGTTAGTTAGCTACATCACGTTCTCAACTAGCTACTAGCTCTATTTATAACCCAAAGGCTAACTGAATAGTTATTTATTTTAAAATTAACAAACAAGTTTTTTTTAGTTTCTTTAGCTACTCGTTTCTATAAAAAAATATTAGCAAAGCTAATTTAGTCGAAATGCCTCAAATTATAAATGAATGTGATAATTTAGAGGGTGACAAACTAAAACTAAAACTAAAACTAAATCCTAATTAAGCTGCATATTTAGCCAAAGACCCCAACTCACTAATTTTGCAAGCTAATGACTCTTCACAACCTAATAGACTATGTTCAAAATTAAATCAATTCTAATCCATCTAAGCCATTGACATATTCACATAATTCGCAAAATATAACCTAACAACTATCATACAATATGCAAAATCACATTCAAAGCAAAACACATAACCCTCCCCACACTTGAACAACATATTGTCCTCAATGTGAGAAGGGGACAAACAAACATATAAGGAAAGAAGAAACATACATTAAAGTAAGAAAAAAACAAAAAAATAATAAAGACTAAATTAAAAAGGGGGTTAGAACAAAGCCTTATGGTGATGGATTATTGGGCCCCTGAGATTGTTGTATTATTCAAGAATTGCTTAAAAAGAGTGAGGGAATTAATGATCTCAGATCAATTCAAAATACTAAAGTTTTATTGAAAGTTCAAAAACAACTCTAACTAAACTTAACGATTTTAATCAAACTACTAAGCATGCTAATTTATGGTCCTTAGCTTAAACTTGCATTTATGGAGGCATCTTAATTGTTCTAATAGAAGGAAATCACTTCCTTGTCTTTGGGAATCACTCCTCTGAGATATAGCTTGCAACGATGCCTATTGACCTTAAAAGTTCCCTTGTTAGCATTTTCCAGTTTGAGAACTCCATGATCGAAAACTTGAATGACCGTAAAAGGTCCACTCCATCGGGATTTTAACTTCCCTAGAAACGGCGTCAACCTTGAACTATATAGAAAAACCGCGTCTCCCACTTTTAATTCCTTTTGTTTAAGATGAGAATCGTGCCATTTCTTTACCTTTTCCTTGTAAATTTTGACATTTTCATACACTACAAAACTCTTCAAGTTCGTCCAGTTACAGAAGTTTCTTTTCACCCGCGTGCTTCCAATCAAAATTTAATGTTTTAATCACCCAGTATGCTCGATGTTCTAGTTCAACCAGCAAATGACAAGCTTTTCCATATACAAGCCTATAAGAAGTTATTTCGATAGGTGTTTTGAAAGCAGTTCTATAAGTCTATAGGGAATCATCTAACTTTATTGCCCAATCCTTCCTGCAATTGTTCACCGTCTTTTCCAAAATTTGTTTCAACTCCCAGTTGACAACTTCCACTTGGCCACTGGTATGTGGATGGTAGGGTGTAGCAACACAATAGTGCATTCCATATCTTTTTAAGAGAGCAATGTGTACCTCAACCACTTATTATTGTACGTGGCCCTCCAAACTAGTTGAATAACAGTTTAATGAACTTTTGCACCACCTTTTCATCATTAGTTGGAGATGCTACTGCTTTGGCCCAATACAAAACACATTCCATTCATATTAGAATGTACATGTTTCCCGTTAAAAATGGGAAAGGCCCTATAAAATCGATGCCCCATGCATCAAAAACTTCTACTTCTAAAATGATGTATAAAGGCATTCATCTCTTTTAGAGATTTTACCTATTCTCTGGCATCGATTACATCATGCTACGAAATTCTAAGCACCTTTAAACAATTAAAACCAATAAGATCCACTATCGAGTGTCCGATTCGTTGCTTTGTTGGCTTCATAATATCCAGCACACTGACCTTCATGACATTGCTTTAGGATCTCTAACATTTTTTTCTCTATAACACATCATCGCGTTAACCCATTATCATATGATTTATATAAAATTGATGCATCTCATATATATCAGTTACAATCATGCAAGAATTTCTTCGTTTTTTGGTAAGATAGATCTTAAGGAAGTTTACCAATAGCAACATAATTTGCGATATTGACAAACCTTCGAGTAGCATCACTTATCGGGAAAATTTTCATTAATATTGTCGCTTGGCTTTCATTCTCCTCCTTCCAATCTAGATAAGTGATCCGCAATCACATTTTCTGCTCCCTTTTTATCTCTTACCTCTATATCAAATTCCTATAAAAGTAACACTTATTGAATGAGCCTTGGTTTTGCATCTTTTTTATTGAAAAGGTATTTTAACATCGCATAATCGATTAATACAATTACCTTTGACCCTAAAAGGTATTGTCGAAACTTATCACATGTGTACACTACTGCGAGTAATTCCTTTTTTGTAGTGGTGTAATTAAGTTGTGGTCCTGTAAGGGTCTTACTGGCATAATAGATCGTAAGCAACCTCTTATCTTTCTTTTGGCTTAATACACAACCTATGGCTTGGTTACTTCTATCACACAAAACGTCAAGTGGAATTTTCCTGTCCGGTGGTGTTAGAATCAATGTTGATATTAATGCCTCCTTTAGTTTATTGAATGCAAACATACATTTGTCATCAAACAGAAAGGGCACATTCCTAACTAAAAGGTTTGTCAAAGGTCTTGCGGTTTGCGAAAAGTCTTTGATGAATCAACGGTAAAATCTTACATGATCTGCAAATCCTCGCACACCTTTTAAATTACTTGGTAGTGGAAGTTTCTCTATCACTTCTGTTTTTGCTTTGTCGATCTAGAATCCTTGGTGTGAGATTTTATGCCCTAGCACTATCCTCTCTTGCACCATAAAATGGCATTTCTTCTAATTCAACACCAAGTGTGACTCTTTACATCTTTGAAGAACTTTATCCAAATTAGTAAAACACATTTCAAAAGAATTTTCGAAAACTACAGAATCACCTATGAACACCTTCATTATATCTTCTATCATATCAATGAAGATAGACATCATACATCTTTGAAATGTAACTGGGGCATTGCATAGTCCGAAAAGCATCTGTCTGTACATGAAAGTACTATAAGGAAAGGTGAATGTAGTCTTTTCTTGATCATCAGGGTAGATGAAGATTTGATTATATCCTGAATATCCATCTAGGAAGCAATAAAATGAATGACCAGCTACCTTTTCTATCATCTGATCTATGAACGGGAGAGGAAAATAATCTTTCTTAGTCATTGAGTTGAGTTTGTGATAATCTATGCATACTCTCCATCTTATGACTATTTTTGATGAAATTACTTCTCCACTATCACTTTCTATTACCGTCATTTCACCTTTCTTAGGTACATATTGTACTAGACTGACCCATTCACTATTAGAGATGGAATAAATTATCCCTGCATCTAAGAGTTTGAATATCTCCTTCTTGACCACCTCTTTCATGTTAGGATTCAACCTTTGTTGACGCTTCCTCATTGTCCTACATCCTTCCTCTAAGTTTATTCAGTGTAACCAAACATTTGGATTTATACCTCAAATATCAATAATTTGCCATCTGATGGCTTTCATTCACTTTCTAGTAATTTCTACAACCTTACTTTCTTATTTCTCGTTCAATTTATTGGAGATGATTATCGATAATGTTTGTCGTTCACCTAGAAAAGTATATATGAGATGTGCAGGTTAAGGTTTAAGCTCTAACGTGGGTGGTTTTTCTATAGACGGTAGTATAGGTGCTTCGATTCAAACCAATTTATCTTAATGCATTTGAACCTCTGACTCTTCTATCTCATCGTCTCCTTTAGATTCAATTTCCTGATATCCATTGTCTATCTCTGCTTCCACTTATTGTACTTCTGCTATGTAACTCTCAACTTGTTCTTGAAAATTTTGATCCATAATTTCAACCTTCATGCATGCACTGCTTGTTTTTGGATTCCTTAAGGCCTTATTCATATTGAATTTGATTTGATCCTCACCTATTCTAATTGTTAATTTCCCTTCGTGAATGTCAACTATGACTTTCCCTATATTCATAATTGGTCGACCTAGGATTAGTGGATAGTTCTTATCTTCTTCAAAATAAAAAACCATAAAATCTACAAGAATACTAAACTGGTCTGCTTACATTAGAACATCTTCCACTATTCTAAATATTCTTCTATTAGATTGATCAACCAACTAAATTAACATCGATGTAAGATTAACCTCACTCAGTCCCAACTTTTTGAATATTGATAAAGGCATAAACTTAATGATGCCCTAAATCGCAAAAGCTCTTTGTAAATTCAAATTAACTAACCACACAAGGTATTATAAAACTCCCTAGATCCTTCAATTTAGATGGAATTTGGTTAGTGACTATCAAACTGCAGGTACTAGTTAAAGCTACCTTCCGATTATCTTCCCAAGTACGTTTCCTTGATAGTATATCCTTAAAATTTTTTGCATATTTACGCATGTGTTCCAACACCTCTACAAAGGAAAGATTTATCGATAATGTCTTTAATTTCTTAACGAATTGTGCATCGAGCTTCTTTTAATATAATCGTTAAGGAAAAGGGATTTTACGTTTATATGGTAGAGGGGCGATATAAGGAGGGTATTTGCTTATATTCACTTCTTTCTCCTTTTCTTGATCTTTCTCAACGGGGATGGACGAGCTCCTCTACTGTCTTTGTGGGTGTTTCAAGTTCCTTCCCCTTTAAAAGTGTAATAGCCTTTAGTTGCTCCCTCTGTTTTGATCCCGAAGTGCTAGGAAGGCTTCCCAAATTTCACTTAAAGAAAGTATTTGACAATTGGTTTACTTGGACCTTTGGATTGTGGATTGAAGAGGCATGGTTCTTTGTTACTTGTTTAAATTTGCCTTCCAGCTTCTTTTGTGCATCGTCTAAAGTACCAAGCTTATCGAAAATCCTATTCAACTTGGATTGAGCTTGGTTTATCTTATTGGAAGCCTAATTGTTCTTAAGGTCTAAACTGTCCTTCAGCATTGCTCGTCCAAAAGAAGTTAGTACGATTCTTCCAGCTAGGGTTGTAAGTGTTGGAGTAGGGATTGTTTCCCCCTCTCATCCATATTGAGCTCCCATATAATTCACTTGCATTGGATCACTTTCCTTCATCATAAAACAGTCCACCGTATCTTGGTCTATTTCTCCATAAAGTTCACACTTAAGTTGCACGACCTTCACTAGAGCTGAGGATGAAGCCTTCCTATTGTTGAGCTATTGAGTCAAGTTATCAATTTTAGCTTGCATTTATGCCATTTGATTAACAACTACAATTCCTTTTTGTTCATAGAATGTAGTAGTTTGTCTACTCCGCTCGTTCGTCTATAGGCAGCTATTACTCATCATCTCCTCTATTAGCTCTTCAGCTTCATCAACTATCTTTCCCATTAGTAATCCTTCTGAAGCTATATCAATCGTACCTCTCGTATATAGGGTTACTCCATTATAGAATGTTTGTAACAAGAATTCCTTGGGTATTTCTGTTACAAATCCTTGTATCTTTCCCACGTTTCATAGATAAATTCCCTATCACTTTGCTGGAAGTTGGTAATTTCCTTACTAATCTTAGTGGTCTTATTCAAAGGAAAATATTTGTCTAAGAAGGCACGAACTACCTAATCCCAAGTCGTGACATTGGCTGGATTAAGGATATGATACCAAACCTTTGCTCTATCTCTAAGGGTAAAGGGAAAGAGCCTAATTCTAACCGTATCTTCCAACATTTGATCATACCTAAAGGTATCACATATTTCAAGGAAGTTCACTATATGTGCATTAGGATCTTCATTCATTAGTCTATAAAACTACATGTTCTGTTGAAGCATGTTTAAGAGAGTTGGTTTGATTTCAAACAATGTTACTTGCACAGGTGGCCTAGCTACTACTCCTTGGTTAGTCGCATTGAACCCTGGTCTCATAAAGTCCATAAGGGTCCGTTGTTGATGTCCTTAGTTTGCTCTGTGGTCCAAATCTTGTTGAAATTCCTCAATTATTGTTAATTTTGGGTTTTCTTCTTCTTTGTCATGTCGAGCTTTCCTAATGGTTTGTCCTAGTTGAGTGATGTCTAAATGTAAGGTTTCATCTACATGACTTGAACTTCTTGTGACTCTTGTGTTAATGCAAGAGCACAATTTCAAAAGTAGGAAGAAAAAAGGAAAAACTAAACTAATTGCCTTAAACTATATAACTAAACTAATTGCCTCCCCGGCAATGGTGCCAAAAACTTGATCGTGTTTTTTCGATGTATGTAAGTTCTAATTAATAACCTCGATAACCTGTAAGTGTATGGATCATTCGCATAGTACCTAAGGTGTCGATCCCACGTGGAGGGATAATTTAATCCCAAAACCTAAGGCCAAAATAATTCATAGTAATTCAAAATCTAACAAAACTAAGGTAAGAATTTAATTCAATCACACAACTCAATTCCAAGAATCAATTAAAAAAATATTAACAAATTAGCAGCTGCAACACACACTCAAGAATCAACCTAAAGGAACTATCAATTGAGAGAAAGGGAAATTTTTACCTATCTTTAACAAGAACCTAGTTGATTATGAATTATCCAATTATTGGTCTTAGATGATCTTAAGGTTGATTACTCTTTCTCAAGTTATAACCATTAACCCTAAATTATTCATAATCAAATTATGGAAAAATTGCAATTTCTCAATTAACAATCTATCCAAAACCCTAATTAGATTTGAAGTTGTCTAATAAACTATCAGAAACCTATGTGAGATCTCTCTTCACATAATTACCGAATTGATTAATTTCTTGTTCTTATTAAATCACCTAACTCTTGTGAGCCCAATTTAATTATTTTTCATTCGATTCACCCTCTTAGTCTATTACTGAATAATGCAATCACAGAAATCAATCACAATAAATCCAATACACATTAAACATTCAAATTTTATTAACTCAAAGATTAAAAAAAAACCTAAAGGTAAGTATAGAACATCTCAACATTCACAAATCCTTTTATCAAACTGCCACTCTCAATTTTATACAATAATAAAAATCGAAAATAACAGGAAATACGATCTTAGATAGAGATGGGAGGCAACGACATCAAGGAAATTCAAATTCTTAAAGTACATCAATGTTGACTTCTTCTCCACTTCTCTCTTCCTTCTTCTCTTTCTTAATTTTTTGATGAACTCTCTCTAGGGTTTCTCTTCAAAGTGGCTAATGCAAAAAGCTCCTCATCTTCTTTGTCTTATTCTTTACATATATTTTGTGTTCTGAGCAGTCCTAGGGTTTTTTGGAGTTTGAAAGGTCTAAAACGTCCCTTAAAACTTGACATGTTTTAGTGTTTGTGCGTCTGCCAAATGTAGGACACAACCGTGGCCCTGTAGGCCATGATCATGGGCCACATCTGAGCCTTCTGTCATGATCTTGGTAAGCAGGCCACGATCATGTGCCGTGTCCAGGGCTTTTGTCACGATGGGCTGACTCTAGTGCTTTTGTCATGATTGTGGCTTGTTGTACCACGATTGTAGGTCGTTGTTTTAGCCCAAATGTCTCTGAAACTTCTCTGTTCTTCGATGTTGACCCTGAAACACTAATAAACACATCAAGGTACCTTAAAAACATAATAATTATGCCTAAAGACTTGTACTAACCCCTAAAAACACTTAAACATAATTAATTAACAAACTAACACAATTCTAACCTAAACACGTACTAAACGATTAAGTTAACAATTAAATGCATATCAACCTAAGCCTTAAAACATGATGCACTTCACACTTATCAATGTGGGAGTCAATATTATTTTATATTTGCATTTTTTCTTCTATTTATAGATAATGCACTAATTTCAAATTTTACAATACACATCTAATTCCACAAGTCATATGTATAATGAACCTAATTCAAATACAATAAAACATATATCAATTTATATCCTAGATTGAAAATAATGTAACATAAAATAAATGTCAAATTCTTAAAAAAAATTTAATGTTTGTCAATCCATTTTCATATGCTCTGCCATAAAACTCAAGATATTATCTATATTTCTTCTCAAATTAAGCTAAAACTTATTTTATCATTATAAACTCATGAAAATATATGTTAAAAGTGAAATGCAACCAAAAAAAACTTTAAGGGAAAATCATAAAATATTTGTAAAATTTTAACCAATTATCAAACAACTTTCTACTCTCTTTGACTAGATAGACTTCTAATAGTTTTCTTATTACAAAAGTGTGTTTTAAACTATGGATCTTCTTTATTACGACGCTTAATTGCTTGATCAAATTTCTTTATTATATTTAAATAATTCTATTTGTTAATGTTTCTCTCTCATAATGTTTTCAACGTATGCCTTCTACTTGCGAAAGACCTAACATATCTCACATCAATTTAAAATTTAAGGATTAAATGATCTACATTTGTGTCATCCTTAACAACAAGATTAATAATATGATCATCATATACAAGTATATGAATTCATGATTATGAATTATGTCTACGTAATCCTTATTTTTCATCATTGAGTGCATAGTAACAAGATCATTAGAACTTGCATTGTTAACAATAATATTAAAAATTAATTAATATCATGATTCTTTAAGTATGTTAGTTATCCCTTAAACAATATTATGTTTCTGATTTGAAATTTCATAAAAGTTTAATATTATTTTTTAAAATTCTAATCTCTATTGATTTAATATGCAGTGAGACATAAGTAGTTAAAATTCTAAATTAAAAACCAAAAAGGAAAATTTGTAAAGTTAAGGTCTTAACATACTCCCTAAATTTGTCCCCCTCTACTATTTTAGAAAGAAGCATATCAATTAATATCATCTTAGCCAAAACTTCTCTCATGAAATAAATATTGAATGGATGGTCAAAGTCCAATATGATTTATATTTTCCCTTTTGTTTCCATAGTTTGATTCTTTTACATTTTTAACTCCTCCTTATAAGATTGTACGGACATTAACCAATATATAGTTCCATTGGTTTTGAGTACCATAAGTTGCAATATACGCCTTTTCATAACAATTGTAGATATCTTTCTCTCACTCTCTAAAGAATTGATCCTATTTTTTGGATTTATTTTGACATCCCTTCTCTTGATTAGGTTAGAAGTATTGCCAAAAATGCTTATTAGTTTGATGTTGATTGTAATTTTGCTTAATTTTTGGTTTGAATGTCAACTTGAGTATCAATTTTTTTGAAAATTAAATGAAATAATTTAATAAAAGAAGCAAATGTAGAGGGATTTACAACATAAGCTTAAAGCCTAAACAAAAAGCAAATAAAAATGACTAAGATAGTAATAAATACTTATAACATTCACTACAAAACTATAAACTCAAGTATAAGGAATTGAGTCATTCATTTCATAAAGGTTGAAATTGACCTTGACTAATGAGCCATCTAGTTTCCATCGCTTTAAATATTAGCGTAGTGTTGACATTTGATTGGATGATACCTCTAATCCTATCCAAATATTTAGAGTATAATGCATTTGGGTATATCACCTTCCATTTGAAAATATATCATTCCTTGCTTACCATATAATATAAATGACAACACAAAAGGATAATTTGGTAATAAGAAAATCATTATCATTTAGGTGTTACCTCTTAAATGACTAATCAACTAATAGTTCTCAGCTGTCCTTGTAGAATAAATGAGTATTTAATTATTAAACATGAGACTTTAAAGCCTCAGAAGTACATTTGAAGAATAAATGGTCCTTATGGTAGAGTTGGCAAATAGAAGATATAGGAAGGGAACTCTTATTCTTATTAAGAGATGTTAGTTTAATTTTTTATAGCAAGCCAAAATCTAAAAACGATCTTAGAAGGAATGTAACAATTTCATACCAGCTTCTTCCAATGGATTTTTAGTGCAGGGTTCCTAAATACTTGGTAGCATGATTTCTTATAAAATAGGACAGAAGACTATGCAATCTAACTTATAATATCATATCTGTGTTGGTAAGGGGATAACTTGGAAACATATCTTTAATGAATTGGAAGCCCAATTATTGACATACCATTTATTACCATTAACAAGCTCAAAGACCTTGGCTTTTAGCTTCATCATATGTCTCAAAATAAAAGCTTGAGGAATCAACAGAGACTATGCATTACACTAATTATCAAACCAAAGTCAGATGGACTATCATTTCCAATGGTGTAATTGATTTTAAGGCATGGTTTACTTTTGAATTTTAGAATATTCACCACTTATGATATTTGATCTCCCATTTCTCTAGATAGTGAGAGTGGATCCATTTGACCCAAAGAAATTCTTTGTTAGTGAGAATCCTCTACAGCCAGTAAGCAATACAATGTTACTTATCTAGATAGGCTAAATACCTAACCCACCCTACATCTTCCCATTTCACCTTAGTGTGAGGCTTCTTAAAAGCATCCCCTATCCAGAGGAAGTTCCTTATGATGTTCTAGAAGCCTTAATGAATCTCCTTAGTAATACTATATGACAAATTCAATATGCATGCAAGTTATTACAAACTAACTTGATTAACTAGGCTCTAATTCATAAATAAGGCTTTTATTACCCTAATGACTAATTATTTTAAGTATATAATCAAAGATGGCTTGGCAATCTGAAAAAGTCAACCTTTTATTTGTAATATGAATGCCAAGATATTTAAAAGGGATCTACCCAATGGTTAGACTTGTAATAGATGCAAAATACTTAGATTGGTCTTTGACAACTTAAGTAACGATGATGAAGATCTTATCTTCATTAAAGCGTAATCCTAAAAAGGAAAAGTAAGTAAAAGAGTATGTAATGAATTTAATAGAAGTAGCTTTAACTTTGCAAATAAAAGAGAATCATATGAAAATATAAGAAAACTTGAAAGCAGGTTCCCTTTTGATATTTGCATAATCTAATATGCTGAATACTTCAATGCAAATTGCAACAAGATAAGTTGAAATATTTTTAACTCCCATTTTTGAGCATAAAGGTGGGCCCACCATTGATCAAGATGCTAGAAGAGGATATAGATATACATTATTGAATCTAGATAGTAAACAAGTGAGGATAAACAAAAGCTTCGAGGGCTTGAAGAATAAAACTCCAACTAATAATGTCAGCCTATTTTCACATCAAAACAAGACTTGGAACTCTTGCTTTGATAACCTTTGAACAATTCATAAAACAAAAGTATATTATCGTTAATATTCCTACCTTTAATGAATGTACCTTGAAAATTACAAATTAAAGAGTCTGTAATAGAGCTGAGACATATAGCAATGATCATAGAGATAATTTTGTAAAATGTATTATGAAAAGATATTAATATAAAATCCTTCAGTGAGCTAGCATAGGAAAATATGGCAAATAGGAAAATAAAATTCATATCAAACTATTTTAGGAGTTTACTTGTCTTAAAGAACTCCTGAATTACTAGACATACATAAGGTTTAATAAGGTCCAATGTGTTTTGGAAGAAGAATGGTTTGAATTCATATGGACTAGAGGCCTTATTGGGATTGAATCTAAAAACAACAACCTTAATTTTTAGGATCTCAACTTGCTTAATTAAGCCTAAAGATTGAATTTTAGTAAAATTGAGTAGTAACTTTTAAATATAAACTTCAACTTTGTCATTTTTTTATCACATAAAAATTATAATCTTCACGAAAAATTATGGAAGGAAGATGCAATTAAATACCTAAGGACTTATATATAGCCATATAAACCATAATAGGTATAATATTATTGCTTAATTTTTATACTAAGATGATGAATCTTTTATTAAAATATAATTTGTACTAAACTTTGTTATTTAGGTATTGGTATTAAGTTTCTTGAATCAAAGAGTTACTAATATATATATGTTATGTTTATTTTACTGCAGGAGCACATCATAGTTATAGCTAACACAGGCTATTATAGGTCAATTCCATAAGAATTGTTGGTTATGTACCTGTGATAAGTTGATGTTTTTATTAATTTCTAGATCTATTTTGTCATAGTTTTTACATAAATTAATGTGGATTTTTCCAA
>JAOSBO010000009.1:8087918-8102355 GCA_027563915.1 Erythroxylum rotundifolium | reverse complement strand
TATTTTTATTTTTATTTATATAGAAATATATGCAAACAATTAAAGAATTCTTTTTTATATATTTTCTATTATTATGTATAATAAATTTTTATTTTATTTTTAATTATATACAATTTATTATTAATAATATAAAAATAATATTATTAATTATTTAATAAAATTTATTATGTTAAATGTTATTCTATTCTATTTAATATATTAATTCTATTTAATATAATATTATGATTTGGTCATAGCTGGTATTACGAAAAATTATTGAGGGTATATTAGGTAGTTTGTATTTATTAGTTTATGTTTCATCCTAAACCTCCCAAATCGGAGGTTTCTTATTTTCACTGTTTAGGATGGAATGGAATGTAACATGAAACTCTCCGCTTCCATCTCATTCCATTCCATTCCATTATAAAACTTTCTTTTAAACGATGGAAGTATGTTACGTTCCATTCCATTCCATCCTCAACCCCTCAACCAAACATAGCCTCAGATTATCAGCTTTAGTCGAGTTACCTATCCTTATACTCTTATCAAAAAGATAAAACAAGAGCATAGATTTTTATGATTTGTATGTGCTTTTCTCTTCATGAATTGATTAATTTTTTTAGATTATGTAAAAAAAATATAAATAAGACTATGAAAAGTATAATTATTATATCAATTTCAAAATATTTTTTAGACAGGACTAAAGTAATGTTAAAAAATTATATGGTCAACATATTAAGGAATTATTTTATAATTTTATAAAAACCTAAGATATTTGTTCTTAATATATTAATTATATAATTTTGTTCATTATCTATTATTAAACAATAAAATTATTTTTTTATATTTTTACTAATTTTTAACCCTCCTCGACGAATGGTGGCTACCCGGACACGAACGAATTACCTTACAATACACGGAGTAGAATGATTTTACCAATCATTGTTTTCTCTTTTCAACATGCGCGTGTTATGGATGCTACTCATCACCATTAACCGTGGATCACGCGATTTTTCCTCGTAGCACAGAGAGGCGACTGAAACAATCAGCATGACAGCAGCTTACGTACATAACAGTGCTCTATCAAGCGGACATGCAAAAGCAGAACCTTTAGCACATGCAAGCTGGTCAGAAACACTCCGGGTGGTCCTGCAGGTGCATGTGGAATGTTCCAAGGATCACTATGTCCCGTCGACTACGATATAGCCAGGATCTCACCCCTTTTATCATAGTCCCATTGGAGTGAAACACGGGTATATGGACCTCATCAATGTCCGAAAAGCTTGAACGCTTACCTAGCCAACTTCGTAGCATGATCTGTGCCTCCGAATTGGATATTTGTGCACTCCTTATCCAACACCTCATTTCCAAAATGACAAGCATGTACATACATAAACGCCAATATATTTTCGATACATATATATAATTCTCATCATATTCATATTGACATCTGAAAATGGATCCAAGTGGACGGGCTCTGGATCTTATCCATCTGATCATACTTTCTAGGATTTGTTTTATGCGTAATAATTAATCCCATTTAGTGTTTAGTAGACTCCAGCTACCAATCTATACATTTCAACCTTCCTTCAACTAGCACATGACAAGTTCGCGCTATAGTCTCCTCAGTGAAGAAGGGAGGAAGCTATAATTCCAAAATCCACGTCAAATTGCTAGAAAGCACAACTTTTCCACAAAGAAAGACTAACAAAATCCAAATAAACTATAAAACGATGGTGCGTGTAAAAGTTAGACCTGAATATTGGCCTTCACATAGACAAAGACTATACGAGAAGCAATCATTAATCCCTTTTCATAAATATACAGCACTCATTAATCACATCCTCTGCTCAAATTCTCTGCATTGTATGCTCCACTTAGGCTCACATCTGGCCTAATAACGCAGTACAGATTCCATAAAGAAATGGGTAGATGCAAATAAATCGAAGATTCACCACTATTTGCTTCAGCATCATTGTAAATCTGTACCATGCTACAAATCATTGACAAAAGTTTTGAGGAAGAAGACTTTTATTCTTGAAATTTTGATGTGATGAATTTATGATATCTCTCAGAAATCTAAATACTACAAAAAGTGATTGACTATGGCACCCGTATTTTATAATAGTCATACAACAAGTGAACGGAATTCTTCTCGAACCAATCACCTGGGGTCATCAAATCGGCCGAATGCTCCTGTCTCAACTTTATCATCTCCAGACAATCCCGCCAATTATTGTCTTGCAGTGGCCTCCATGTCAAACTATCTCAGCGGTATCAACGCGCCTCCTGATTAAGAATAAAAGCTGGCTCCTCTAGTTTGCGTACTCTGTACTAAAAAGGAGTAAAAGAAAGCGAAGCAAATCACACTTGATGGACATATTCTATCGGCTAAAGCAGATTCTTGGACAAAATTTACAAGGAGAACAGGAGAAACCTTTAGCTGATTGAGCTATAGATACCTCAATAAACTTTATCCTGACCCTTCAGAGAGCATCCTTCCCAATATTTTGTTGACCAACCCCATATCTGAAGTTGCCAGATTGACTCTGCATCAAAATTTCCAAATTACACCACAAATACAAAATGTCCCTCCTAAAGTTTCCCGTTTTCAATCAACCAATACAACAATAAGTCTTGAACACATTTCCATGATAATAAAACCTGAAATTGTACTCTACGAAGCCCCTGCCTATTAGAATCTGAAATGACATTCAAAACCCATAATCGATTATAAGATGCTATCCACTAAATCCAAACGAAGTTTCCATAAAAGGAGAAAAAGAAGAAGTCGTATGCAGAAATTGACTAAACCTTGGACACAGCTTCAGCTACGAACTGCACAGTTTCGATCTCGTCCAATGTTCCGTCTCTAACCGCCATACAATCCCTCGGAGTTTCGAACAAGGAGAGCGAGAACTGCTTACGAACAACGCCAACGTCGAAATAAATAACACCTGAGCTGGGCACGTCGACCCTAATCCCCTTCACCGGAAACCATAGAAACAACTCCTGCGCCGAAATCCCTGACAACGCACCGATCTGTCCATAGCTCAACGTCCCAGAAACATTCCTGTCGTAATGCAATTCGTTCTCGAACTTGGCGTTGCAGGCCTGATCCAGGTGGACCTCGAACCGACCAGTGTCGTCGACGAAAAATTCCCTTATGCCCTTTGGCAATAGACCCATGGGCAAACCGTGATCCTTCAGGGTCTCGTAGATTGACCCTTGCTCCACCGAGCCTACACATTCCGGTATTGCGATCACCAATGAAACAACAAACCAGAGTAATGGCAGTAGAGAACACATGTTGCTCTGCATCTGGTAGTGACAGTGTCTAGGGGGGTTAAAACAAGAATTAAATGAAGCAAGTTTTTGGGGTACTGCTTGTTTTATGTTCTGATTGAAATCAAGGGTTAGGGTTTAAGGATTGTTCCAGAGAGAAACAGAGATGAGAAGAAATGGAAAACTAAGCAGAAGGAGACAGTTTGTGCCAGCGCGATTACAGTGAGGATGAGGAGAATGATCAATTATTGGCCGTGAATGTGGGGTCCAGTATTTTCCGAGTTTTCACTCTCGGTTATCAGGCTTGTGTTAACGAATGGCGTGGCTACTTGTACACTGAATGGTGGTGGTGTTGTAATTTACATGACATGTTGGTAGCTGACCTAAAAGCGTTGTGGCACGTGGGTAGAGGTCAGTGTTGGGTGTCAGGCGCTGTTTTGCTTGAACACAACTGGAAATAACATACACGCGCTTGAAAGGAGAGTTTGGAAGTTAAGGCTAGCTCCGGAGCCCTGAGCTGTCGGGTAATGCTTGCTCAACATTGAGTTACTAGGTAAATAAAGCGAAAACCTAAAACGACGCCGTCAATGCGGTGGGCCAGAGCACGGGAAGAGAGTGGCAAAAGGGGGCGTGAAGATGACATGAGTATGTTTCGTCATCGCAGATAATAGCCAATTATTTCAGTTGGTATTTTAACCTTAAGCATGTCTGTCGTCTTCAAATTATGGTTTTCTATAGTAAGTGATTATGGCTTGCTTCATCGTATGCATTATTTTTGCTTCTAACGGTAAATTTTCCCCACTTGTTTCATTATGATTTTCGTATGTTCCGACAATTGTAGGACAGATGATGCAAGATATTGAGTGAATAAATGACTTAGAATTTAAATAATTATCATGATAATACAAAGTATACATAATCAAATTAAGTAATGTCGTACTAGAAAAGAATTGTCAATCCACTTAGAAAGTGTAATCAACAAATAAACTTTATCAGGGTCTTTTTGGAGCTTGTTAAGTGTGTCTTCTTTAACTTGTATTGGGTATTAGGACAGGACTAGTGGGTTTGAACTTTAATGAGATATTAGGGTTAGTCCTTTGATGAGTTTTAGGTTTAGAAGAGGAAAAGATGTTGACAGATTATAAGTAGGTTATTAGAACGTCGGGTCCTTTAACGAAAAGTATTTAGAATTAATGAAGACTTTGGATAAATATAAGATTCATATAGTATGCATTTAGGAGACAAGGTGGACAGGGACTAAAGTAAAAGAGATTAATATGTTTAAACTTTGGTATATTCAAAAGCTTCGAGACGACAAAATGGGGTAGGTATCTTGGTTGCGAAAGAACTCGTACAACATATTGTAGGGGTAAAAAGGACCAAATATAAGATTATGTCCTTAAAGATTATGACAAAGGGTGTTGTTGTAAATGTGGTGTGTGCTTATATATCTCAAGCAAAGTTGGATGAACAACTTAAGCGTTGTTTATGGGAAGAGATGGATGAGCTGATTTAGCAAATCCCCCCTAGCGAGGGAGTTATTCTAGCAGGAGACATTAATGATTATATCGAAGCAATCTCGGATGATCATAGGCATTTCAGGTATGGTTAATAGAATGTTAAAGGAATCACTTTGTTGGATTTCGCAGTAACATTTAAGTTAGTGATAGCCAACTCTTTTTCCAAGAAAAACGAGGAACACCTAGTGACTTTTAAAAACAAAACCATGAAGACTCAAATTGACTACTTCCTCATAAGTTGGAGTTATCGATATAGTTGCAAAGATTGCAAGGTGATATCTAGTGTTTACGTGTCAGGTCAACACAGATTGCTAGTTTTGGAGCTTTCTATTAAGGGTTAGAGGAAGAAGAGAAGTCTTAAGAGGTGTACCAAAATCAGATGGTGGGAACTTAAAAGGTGATATTGTGAAACTATTTAGAGATAAAGTAATTTATGGAGAAGAATTTAATTCAGTAGGATATGCTAACTAGATGAAGGAAATAGTTGCAACTCTTTTAAGGAATACAACTTTAGAGACCTTGGGTGTTTCTAAAGGACTAATGGGTTGTAAGAGGGAGTCTTGGTTGTGGAATGAAGATGTTCACAAAAGAGTTAAGCTCAAGAAGGCTACCTACCAAGCTCTTTTAGATAGCACTATAGAGGTGGAGAGAGTTAGTAATAGAGAAAGATGTAGACTTAAGAAGAAAAAGGTGAAGATAATCAGAATCTAAAAGTAAAGCTTATGAGAATCTATATCAACGATTGGATACTAAAGATGGAGAGAAGGATATTTTTAAATTGGCAAAAGCTAGGAAATGGAAAGCAAGAGATTTTGATCAGGTGCATTGTATAAAAGATGAAGTAGGGCAGGTGTTTATAGTTGATAATGATATTAGGAGAAAATGGTAGGGGTACTTCTATAGCCTTTTTAATAAAGGTGTAGAGAGTAACATTTTCTTAGGTAACCTTAGCTCGTTTGAGAGGTTTCATAATTTTACTTGCTGTATATATATTACAAGGGATGAAATTAAGAAACGTTGAGGGAAATGAAAAATGGTAGGACAATAGGGCCTATTGAAATACACATAAAGGTGTCGAAGAGCCTAGGTAAAGAGGGTATTGCTTAATTAGCCAAGCTTTTTAATGCAATCCTTAAGTTTATCAAAATGTTAGACGAGTAGAGATTTAACATGTTAATTCCTTTATACAAGAAGAAAGGGGACATCCCAAGTTGTAACAACTATAAAGGCATCAAATTACTTAGTCATACTATGAGGTTATGGGAGAAGGTGATTGAAACGAGAATAAGGAAGGATGCTTTTATATCAAAAAACCAATTTGGCTTCATTCCATGAAAGTCCACGACAGAAGCTTTGCATCTCCTTAGGAGGTTAATAGAGTACTATAGGGAAAATAGTGTAACTTACATATGGTCTTTATTGATTTAGAGAAGGTGTAGGATAATTTACTAAGGGAAATCATGTGGAGGTGTTTAGAAGTCAACGTGATTCCTATGACTTACATACAAATTATTAGGGATATATATGAAGGTGTTAAAACTATAATAAGGATGATAAGAGGAGATACAAATTATTATTTTTAATAGATATTAGGCTACACCAAGGCTCTTCTTTGAGCACCTTTTTGTTTGTATCAATGGCAAGGGTTATGGTAGAATCCATGCCCAGGGTTTACGTATCAGTCTAAAATTAGTTGTGTCTATAGACTTAATTTGTGTACATAGAAGTTCTTAGGACAGAATATTAGCAATAATTCACAAGATGTATGTAATAGTTGTATATAATCAATTAATGCACAAAATAGGTTGCCCCAAAATTCTATTCAAGAGAATGAATATAAGGAGAAAGGCATTTAGCCATTTTAATTAAAACTTGACATGGTATTAGAGCCATAACAACATTTTCGAATTATAATGAATTTTTTTCTAGTTTTATAGGTTGATTATTCCTGATCAACATCTTCACTTTGAGATTTCTTTTTTTAGTTAACCCACTTTGTGGTTTCAGCTATGTATAGAGATTTTTTTTCTCTTTACCTTTGTATCCTTTCGTAATGTCTTCGGAGGCTTTGGTTATAAAATTTTATTGGAATAAATTATGCGGCATGGGGATTTTAGTTCAAAATGTTTCTAAAAGGGGAAGAGATTTGGGGTCATATTGATGGGTCTTCTCCTGCTCCTGAATCTGGGAAAGAACTTAGTCAATGGGAGGCAAAGGATGCTCAAATTATCTTTTGGATTTTAGCACCTATTGAGGCTTATATGGTGAACAATCTATGCTTGTTTGGCACAGCTAAAGATACATGGACTATTTGAAGTGCATATATCATCAAGATAATACTACCAGGAGATTTCAACTTGAACTTAAGATAAACAACTTTGGTCAAGATAATCTTTCTATTGAGCAATATTATTTTGGCTTTATTAATATGTGGAGTGAATATTCTAGCCTTATTTACTCTAAAGTATCTAAGGAGGTCTTACCCAGTCTTCAAAAGGTTCATAAAGAGAGTACGTGTGATCAATTCTTTATGAACTAAGACTAGAATTTGAAGTTGCATAGGAAGGATTGGTACATAGAAATCCAATTCCTTCTTTAGATTTATATCTGGGTGAACTATTGTGTGAAGAATAATGATTAGCTACACAATCTGTTATAAGTGCATCTGGTGCAACATTAAAGGTTGTCAATATTGGTCATGCCACACAAGGGAGAAATAGATGAAAGGGCTCGATATAGTATTATAGTTGCAAGGAATATGGACATATTGCCCATAATTGTGGCAACGAATTTTACAATTATGGTAAGCAGAGTGGACACATTATCAAATATTGTCCTACACACCCAAAAAATAGGCGAACCCAAGCTTTTCAAGCTACTATTCTAGTTTCTACAAGTATTGGCCTTGCCTCTACATGCACTGGCACCAAGGATACTAACAACCAAGCTTTTATTACTCTTAAAATGGTTCAACAAATGATTCTCACAACATTTTCTACCCTTGGTTTGTAGGGACAAGGTAAAACTTTATCTTTTACTTGATTTGTTGATTTTGGAGCATCTAATCATATGACTGATTCACCTAATTCTTTACAAAACTTGTGATGGTATACTGGTAATCAAAATATTAAGATTGCCAATGATAGTGATATTCCAATTACAACCATTGGAGACATTGGACCTTTTTTTGGACATATTTTTGTCTCTCTTAAGTTGCCTACTAGGTTAATCTATGTTGGTCAGCTAATGGAGGATGAATGTGATGTCCATTTCTCTTGTGGTGGTTATCTTATGGAGGATCAGGTATCGGAAAAGATGATAGCGAGGGGGGCTTAGAGTGGGCAGATTGTTTCCATTGCAATTTACTATTCCTAGAACTTTATCTTTACCTTCTATAGTTGTTAAAAATAAGGTTGAAATCTAGCATAGACCATTGGGCCATCTGAATAATGTAATTTTGTCTAATTTAATGAAGTGTGGTTTTTTTGGAACAAAGACCAATGTTCTCCTTAAGTATTGTCCCTTGATTGTTCTATTTGTAAATTAGGGAAGAGTAAAACCTTACTTTCCCTAATTTTCGTGTTTTTGCTAATGCCTATTTTGAGATTATATATAGTGATGTTTGGGGAATTTCTCTTATCATTTCACATGCACAATATAAATATTTTGTGATGTTCATTGATGACTATAACCGTTTCCCATGGATATATTTTTTATAGACCAAAGTTAAGGTATTTACGGTTTTTAAAATTTTTGTGACATATACTGAGACATAATTTTTCATTTGTATTAAGATTTTATGATCAAATAATGATGGAGAATATGCATCACATGAATTTCAAGAATTCTTACAGTGGAAAGGAATTGTATCTCAACAAACTTTTCCTTATACCCCTCAATAAAATGGGATTGTTGAAAGGAACAATCGTCACTTGTTGGATATGATTTAAACATTGTTTTTACAATCTTCAATGTTGTCTAAAATTTGAATTAAAGCTTTGTCAACTATAGTATATTTGATTAATCGTTTACGTTCTTAACAATTAAGTCTTAATTCTCCTTATTATCGTCTGTTTGGTGTGTATCTTGATTATCACATGTTACGCACATTTGGTTGCATTGGTTTTGTTCACTTGCCACCATATGAACCCACAAGCTTATAGCACAATCAGTTAGATGCGCTTTCATAGGTTATAGAACTACTTAAAAGGGATTGAGATGTTATGATGGCGTTGCTGATCATAGGATTGAGATATATATGTTTTTATTTTTGTTCTCCATTTTAAAATATGTAATGTTTAATGAAATATTTTCATTTATTTTAACTATGATCATACTCAAATTACCACATCCAAAATTAATAAAATGAAATTTTAAAATAAAAGAGACTCTTTTCCTTCACAGACTAGAAAAAGCTTTAAAATAATCATGTTAATTGACAGCCTTTTTATAACTCTAGTTTAGGTGTTTTGTTCAAATTTTAACTTTATTCATATTTCCTCAATAAAATCTTTATATAAAATTTGAAATCTGAATATGAAAGGCTTTGTTCCTTCTAATTTTATTTAACTGCCCAGAACTAGAAAGTAAAGAATCAAACCATAATGAGGGATTATTCTTTTATTAAGTTTCTAGTACCTATCTTATGATGATTATACTTAATTAAAATTTTGACATTAATTCATAAAAATTTCTGTTAAACATTACAAATTTACTTCTCATTTAATTACAATTTACGTGAAAGAGACACGTTTATCAAAAGATTGACAACACTTACAAATATAGCTAATATAAATTAAAAATAACATGTTTTCTCTCTTACTAGTTCGTTACATTTATTTTATGCCTAAATTTTCTCTTTATGTTTATATTTTAATTTATTAGGATGAAAATGGAGGTGTTTAGGATGAAAGGAATATATTTGAGCAATATTAG
This sequence comes from Erythroxylum rotundifolium, assembly GCA_027563915.1. Classification (NCBI taxonomy): domain Eukaryota; kingdom Viridiplantae; phylum Streptophyta; class Magnoliopsida; order Malpighiales; family Erythroxylaceae; genus Erythroxylum; species Erythroxylum rotundifolium. Next base: position 8,092,636 of record JAOSBO010000009.1, on the reverse strand, counting down.
ACAATTCTGACAACAGTTCCTAGGTTCATAACAACTCTCCTATTTAAGATTTGATTGAGATGATTAAAGATGCTATTGAAAATTAGGAAAGAGGTCTAGAGCTTTCATGTTATGATTTTTGAAAGTTTCATACTTCATCAACGATAGATATGATTTGATACACTAATATGTCTCATTCCGTGTAGCTATCTAGAAAGAAGTGAAGTGAGACAAAAAAAAAAGATATTAACTATATTTAAGAAGCCCTAAAAACCTAGTTTTAAAGTAGTTTTAATATTCAGTTCTTCTAGAGTCGAGAATTGCATACACCTCTCTTCCACTCTCTTTCTTTTCTCTTTTCTTCTTTCTTTTCTCTTCAATTTCATTTCATAGTTAATCATTCTACACTTGGCTAAGGAATAATGCAAACTTTGGATATACTGAACCATGTTATATGATTATGTTTATTATTTGATTTATATTTTAAGTATCAATTGTTTTCCTATGTTCATTTTTCATGATTATATTGATTAATCGTTATGAAGCTACTATGAATTTCTAGTTCTAGGATTCTTAGATCCTAGGAAGAATAATTGACTTAAATATATGCAAATTCATGGCTTAATTTTTTTTGATTTATGGATCTCTAATTTTTAAACCTATTACTATATTGAATCTTTATACATTTGATGTCTGTTAATTAGGGTTAATCAGATCATATCTCTTTCTAATTAATTGTAATTAATGAAATATATGAGTTAATTCAAATTATGAATATTTGAAACATAAATTGATTTTTTGTTTTATTAGTGATCGATATGAAATTTCTAAGGTAAATGTTGATATAAAACAAGGTTCATTTTATATTGATTTCTTTATATTTTAATTTGCATTGTTTCTTCCTCTATAATTAAAATTGCCTTATTTTTCTTTATTTTTGAAGCATAAATCCAAGCTATGTACTCTCCACAGAATCAACTATTACTGTCAGTATTACATAAATTTCTAAGAGTAAGATATTATTTTTAGGTATAGGTGATAGCACACCAAATTTTAGCATCGTTGATGGGGAGTAATCCAACTACTTTAAGGTTTTTGATTTTTTAATTTTATATTAGAGGGAGGGTGGGGGCGAATGCGGAATAGAAGATTCGGGTTCGACTCCCGAGTTGAAAGCTTCGATAGTAGAACTCATTGGAGAGGGCTTGGTGGTCTTAAGAATGGTTCAGGTGGGTGGTTTTCTAATTTTTTATTTATTATCAATTTTGATTTAAAAATTTTAAGGCATTTAAATTTCAACTGTTTAGCACTAAGGAAAATGTTTCTTCTATTGACCAATAAATTTTAAATCTAGTTGATCTTATTTGTTGAGTGGTTGTAGGAGTTATACAAATGATTGCTTGTGATATTTGTTGGGAAGTTGTCTTCTGATATTTGTTTGGAACTCGACAACTCAACAAATATGTGCCAAATTCTTCATAATAAGCTTATAAAGCAATTCAATGAAATAGGTAGATTTCTAAAGAAACCAAGAGGGTGTTATGATCCTTATTCCAATATATTTACCGTCTAAAATATATTTCACATTTTTAGTTAGAAGACCAATACATATAATTATCATTAATATTACAAAATAATAATAATAATCAAATATTAAAAAATGAAATTGAATATTGTAAGGAGAGGAGAGAATAATTTATTAGAATGCTCGAGAGAGATAGAGAGATAAAAAGTTAGAGAGAGCTATGAAGAGTAGAGGAAATCTAAATAAAAATACATAATTATTATCAAATTTAAAATGATAAAGATTTTTAGATTTTCAATGGGATAAAGATACCTTCCTAATAAGAGTAATGCTAATAGAGGAAATCATGTTAATAAGTGAACAAATAAAAAAATAAAGTCTCCTACTCATGTTTGCATAAAACAAACGAAATTAGGATGTATAGGAATCTAGAAACTATTCCAGGATGTTGAGTTTTCCTTTGATTGACAAAAAAAGGATTAAGGAAGCTCGAGGGTGAGCTTTCTTGAACAAACTAGAGGCTTCTATTTCAATTTAGCTTTTTGGTTCCTTAACTCTAGAAGTATAGTTTAAGAATAAACTTGAAGCAATTCTATTCCATTGCATTTCATTTTTTCTATTATGTTCAAACTTAAAGTTCAACAAATGAATAATAAGTGGTGATTTTGGAAGTTTGTTAAAGACTAAATCCCTATTATTCATCAACTTACCAACTAATGCAATAGAAATTATTGAAGAATTTATTGAGGAGAGTCTCATAACTCTATCAGAGGTTAAAAATGGCTTCAATTATCATATCAAAAGGATGGGAGTGATCCATTGCCAATTTTTTTGTGAGAATACCTCCTTTACACTTTCTCTTAGCTTAAAGATATGTTTTATCGTCTATGAGAAATTATGTTTGGGGTGAACTCTCTAAAAATTATCATTTTTAAAGTAGTAGGCATGAACCCATTTCACAATCTATCTTGCTTATCCTTGACCACTCTTCAAATCTATTTAATTATTAACACCTTATTTGTGGTTTTTAAAGGAAAAACTCCAAAACCACCTTTATATTTTGGTAAACTAATCTCTTTCCACTTGATTTTGGCCATTAGATCCTTTATGGAATTCCCAGTTTATAGAAACATCCTTAGTATTATTTTAGTAGTTTTAAAAATGCTAGTAGGAAAAATCATATACAATGCTTAATAAACATGTATGATATTTAAGACAAACTTAATAAGTTGAGCTCTTTTAGCCATTATGATGTTTCTATGATACCAGTTTTGAATTCTTTTATAGATATTCTCAATTAATGAGTAACATTTAGTGAATGAGGGGCTTTTAAAGGAGGAGAGGATGTCTAAATACAAAAAAGGAAGCTTTATAAATTTTAAAGCAGTTAAAAAGGAGAACTGGGAAGCATTGTATAGAGAGCTTACTAGAAGGCACATTCCACTCTTCTCCTTATTGATAACCAACTTAGAGATTTTCTTAAAGATATTAATAAAATTCATTAAAGCACCTAAACAACTAATATTAGTTTTTGAAAATAATATCAAGTCATATGCAAATGATAAACTTGTTTAGCTTTTTAAACTTAGAAAGAAATATAAAGTGTTTTTTTCTTATTGATGATCCTCCTTTATAGTTTGATCAAGATCTTTATATATAAGGTGAATAGGTAAGCAGAAATATGATCTCCTTAATAGTTTGATCAATCCCCTTGTTCCTTGATGAGTTTTATTGGCTTACCATTAATTAATACTTTATAAAAAACAATTTTAATACATTGTTCTATATATTAAACAAAGATTCTGGGGAGACCAAAAGTCTTGAATGTATTCAAGGTGAAATTGTAATCAATAGAGTCAAATGCTTTGATGAAGTCTATTTAGGGGCACAATTATGACTTATAGTTCTTAAATAATTTTTAAGAAATTAAGATATTATCTCCAATTTGTCTACCAATGATAAAGGCTCTTTCTGATCCATTTATATGAGTTATTAACACTTGTTTAAGTATTTTTACAATAATTTTGTAAAAAAAATTACGTTAGGTTATATTTCTATATTATTTGAGAGACTTAGGGGCTTGGTCTTTATAAATGAGACAAAAATTAGTCAAGTTCAATTCCTTCAAAATTTTCCTATTCCTAAAATATTCTAAAAATGCTTTAATCACCAATTCCTTCATATGGTTTTAGGTTTTATAAAAGAAGAAGCCATTCGGGCCATTAGGGTTTGGTACTTTAAAAACATTAAAAGAACAGAGAAATTTTTCTTTGTTACTCTCATTAGAGGTTTAGTCAACAAGTCATCTTCCTAAGGGGAGATTTGGTCCTGAATGCTTGAGCTAAAAAACTACATTGAAGAGTTATTATCAATTGGGACTCCTAAAAGTATTAAAGGAAAAAGAGAAAGATTCTTTGTTGATATCTTTTTAAAAAATGAAAGATTGCTACTTACCTCTCCTCCTTCATTTAAGGCTCTTTTTAGTCTTTATAATAGGTTTAGGAGTGGTATTTAATTAGGGAGGCACTTCTATAACTACTTCTTTCTCCATATTATTTTTCTTATTATTCCCTTGTCCGATTTCATATAAATCACTTTTAGTAAATGTAACATCCCATCACCGATGGGAAGGGTAAAATAGTAATTTTGAGTGGTCCATGGCGTTTAGAAATGTCTTTACATGTTCATGCATAATTCAACGTCCGCATACATGTAAATAGTCAATTTTGCACATGAAAAATGACTGTACGGGCATTCATAACATTGCCCGGTATAAGTGTTAAGAAATGTGAGTTGTGTTCATATGTAATAGAAAGTTTGACTTGAGAGTTGACTTTTTGAGTTAGGAAAAATTTGAGAAAATAGTCTTCTTGAAACTTGTAGCTCCTGTTGAGAGCTTTCTGTTGCCATAAAGTTTGATATTTTTTGATATCGGGAGTAAAAGTAATAGTCAGTCAAAGTTAAGGTTATTTTATTTTGACTTTGAAAATATTTTTAAGTGTGGAATTTATACACGCTGTGCTTTGAGGCAAATCGCCGGATCGATATGGTTTGAATTGGAATAGATGGTATGCATGAAAGTCATAGAAGATTTTCCGAGTTTTTTAATGATGTATCATCTGTTATTGGTGGATGTAAGGATTAAAAGATATGAAATTGTAAAGTTTGGATGTGCTTTAGGATGACACAAGTTTAGCAGAATCTTTGACTGAAA
>JAOSBO010000009.1:8032636-8045392 GCA_027563915.1 Erythroxylum rotundifolium | reverse complement strand
GCCTGGTGTATCAGCTGAAGTAGTGATGTAAGCTTCGGCTTCAATTTCCTTTTCGAGATCCAAAGTCGACACATCCTATTGGCTTGAATCTCCAGTGTTTTGAGCCATTTTGTGGGTTAGGGAGGATCAAAGTCGCTCTGATACCATGTAGGTTTTGAAGTGATAATGAAAACAGATGGTGAAGAAGAAATAGTATATTTCTCATCTATTTCATTACGCTTCTTGATATGTACTTATACACATGAGACGCTACCGTTTACAGCTGTCCTAAACAAATCGTAACAAATTATTTACAGAACAACAAATCGTAACAAACTATTTTCTGAGCAACAACTGTAAGTGCAAAAGTGAATTGTTATTTACAGAGATTTGGTGCTGCGAAGAGAAGAATGAAGGTTGTGGATGAAAACTGATGATGGTTTGCATTTGTGGACTCTGCTGGCTTGGGTTTGTGCCAACAGTTGCGGCACCATAATTTTGTTGCAAAGAAATCCAAATGTCAATTTGTCCTTGTAGAGATCGGCTATCTTGGTCATGTGATCACAGCTTCAAGCGTGGTTATTGACTCTAAGAAGGTTGCTGCTATTCAGTTTTGGCCTCTTCCCTTTTCGGTTAAAGATGTAAGGGGATTCCTTGGCCTTATAGGGCATTACCAAAGACTTATCAAACATTATGCTGCCATCTCCAAAGCCTTATTGGATTTATTACGCAAGGATAATTTCCTTTAGACTTCACAGGCAGCCACTACTTTTATGTAGCTGAAGGAATTATTGGCTTCTGCGTCGGTTTTACAATTGCCTGATTTTTCCAAGCCATTTAAGCTGGAAATAGATGCATCCGGAAGTGGCAACGGGGCAGTCCTGTCACAGAATAAACATCCCATCGCTTATTTTAGTCAAAAACTCAGCCCTCGTATGCAACATGCCTCTACCTACCATAGAGAAATGTTCGTAATCACTCAGGCTGTTGCTAAGTGGCGACAATATCTATTAGGTCAGCATTTTACTATTTACACTGACCAGCAGTCTCTAAAGAATTTGACTCAACAGGTCATTCAGACCCCTGAACAACAAAAATGGTTGAGCAAGTTAGTCGGCTTTGACTTCGACATTATGTATAAAGTAGGTTCTCAGAATGTTGTTATGGATGCACTGTCCCAAGTGTCCTTTCAGCAATTATTTCCTCTGTCTTCGATTACTTATGGAATCATAGATAGTATTCGAGATGCAAATGTGATCCATTCGGAGCTGCAACGTTGGCACCAACAGTTGCAAACAGCCCCTGCGACAATTCCTAGTTTTTCTATCCACGACGACTTGCTCTTCTTCAATGAGAGATTGGTAATTCCTTTTGACTCTCCCCTCTGTGATCAATTATTATCGGAATTTCATGCCTCATTATCAGGGGGTCATTCTGGGGTTACAAGAACATTTCACCAACTTTCTTCCAATTTTTTTGGAAGAACATGCGCCATGATGTCAAAGAATTCGTCGCTTGGTGTCAGACTTGTCAACATATGAAGGATTCTTTCCTTAAGTCCTCCGGATTATTACAAACATTAGCTCTTCCCGACTTGGTTTTTGAAAGTATTTCTATGGGCTTTATCACTGACCTTCCTTCTTCTAAAGGCAAGACAGTGATACTTGTAGTGGTGGATCGTCTTCCTAAGTATGCCCACTTCTTGGCCTTATCATCACCGATCACTAGTGAAATGGTAGCAGTAGTGTTTGTTGCTGAAATTGTGAGGTTACATGGCATTCCGGTCTCCATTGTAACTGATCGTGATCCAAGATTTTTTACTACTTTTTGGAAGGAAATTAACAAGTTGTAGGGAACAACACTCTCCCCTGGTACGGCATATCGTCCAAACGGATGGCCAAACAGAGGTGATTAATAAGGTCCTTGAGATGTACCTGCGGTGTTTTGTCGGTGACAATCCCACTACTTGGGTTTCTGTCCTTCCTTGGGCCGAGTTATGGTATAATACCTCTTTTTAGATGACGGCCAAAGTCACTCCTTTTGAGGTGCAGCCCCGGCCCTGCGCATGGACGAGCTGGGCTTATGCCCAGGGCCCCATTTATTAAAAAAATAAAAAATAAAAAAATAAAAAATATTTTTAAATTATTTTTAATTAAAATTAGGAGCCCATATTTTCTCTTTTGTCCCGGGCCTACAAAACCTCAATACCGGCCCTGTTGAGGTGTTGTATGGGAGACCACCTCCGACACTTGCCAGATACATTCGGGACAGTTCTACTAATGTTGTGGCAGCTGCCCAATTGTTACACCGAGATGAAATTCTACATAAACTGAAGAAAAACTTATTGCGCGCTCAAAATAGGATGAAGTCCTATGCGGACCAACACCGAAGGAATGTGGTTTTTGATGTTGGCGAGTAGGTCTATGTTCGTCTTCAGCCTTATCTCCAACATTCAGTCCGTTTGAGTCAATAGAGTAAGCTTGGACCTCGATATTTTGGCTCCTTTCAGGTTGTTGCTCGTGTCGGGAAGGTTGCTTATAAGTTGGAGCTTCCTGAAGCTGCTCGCATTCACCCCATCTTTCACGTTTCTATGCTGTGCCGCCTGTGGAGGTGCTGCAATGTCGATTAATTAAACGGGGAGCACATTCGGTGGAACAATGGCTCATGAGGTGGGATGGACTAGATTCGGACGCAGCCACCTAGGAGGATAAGGTGAAGCCGTTAAGGAGTTTTGCTTCCTCGAACCTTGCGGACAAGGTTTTTCTTCAAGATAGAAGTAATGAAGTGATTGGGCAGCAGATTAATCCTCCAGACCACGTCACAGTCACAGAGATAGCTCAGTCAACAACAATGTCACGTAGAAGTGCTCAGGTTACTGCTCGTCCTATTCATTTAGCTGATTATGCTACTTAATAGGCACAGAAGGCATCACAGTCACTATACACATTATACACTTCACAGTGACACACAAATATACACTATGTTGGGAACAATAGAAGGGTATGTCTGGAATTATTTTATTCTTTCTTTTTTTCTCATCTTTTTCTCTGTTATAGTTCTGGAATCTTCCTTGTATGGAGGCTTGTTGGTTTGCCCAGAAATCTAGCTATCAATAATACTGAGTTTCTCTCTGAGAGTTGAGTTTTTCCATAGCTCTTCACCACATTTTCATTGCTTAAACAGCATGCATTGTTTTGCCATGTGTTAAATTGATATGCTGTTAGGGATCCCCTTTCCCGTAATACCTTCTTTAGATCCAACATTATCTGTATTTGGCAAGAGCAGTTTGTATGGGATCTTGGCAGGACCCTGTCTGTTCCTAAACTTCGTATTTGAGTTCCTCTCAAGGATTTTCCTCTCTATGTCTTGAAGTTCTTTATTGAACTTCTCGAATATTTTCTGAATTTCTTTGTTGCTGATCCACTCTGATGGCCTCTGACCCAAGTACTGCTCATCAGATGAGACTTGCGAGAGGACCTCTACCAATGCCAAACTGAGAGTCATTTCTAATCTGTCAGGCAGCATATTAAGGTAGTATGCATCAGGATCTCGAAGGAACTCAGCAAACTTCAGCGTTCCTTCCTCTGGAATGAATTTTCGACATCTCATAGGACGGTTTGGAGGGTAACCAGCATATGAATATTGTCCATAGTTCACAGAAGCATGATAAGCAGAAGAAATCCATATGAGAGTTGTTAGAGCCTCTATTAGGTCAGAAAGTCTCGTCATCTTATACCACCATGTCTCATCGCGCTTATCACCATGGCCGACATTTTGGATTTCTGACCACCATGCTTGAATTTCTACATCGTTCTTGACACAATCATCATCCTTGTAGAAAATGGAGCAAAAGTCTCTGACCCATTTCTTGATTGCATTCCAGATGTCAAGTCCATCTACACCATATGGATAATCCTGGAAGAGGAGCTGTACCCCAGTTAGGTTGTCTTGATCAGGGTCTTCCACAGCCATTCCTCTGCAAAATAGTTTGTTAAAAGTTGTGTAAGCTTCTTGAAGCTGATTTATTTACCCTATGTATCCTAGTATACTAGTTTGGAAGAAGACTTCACTTGACCAAAATTAATAGCTAGATGTCAGGAAAACAACAATAGTGTTGTTATTTTGTCTTGAAATTTGGTGGATCCAAATGGACCTATTTGGTTTGGGACACACAATAAAATCGAGACGTATTGGATTCTATTGTATGGTTTTTCTTTATAGTGAAATTCTGTCTCTACTCTTGCCCGAGGACGTAGGCATTATTGGCCGAACATGATTATTATTGTGATTTGTCCAACAAAGAGTAATCATCGATCCTTCCTACACTGATAATGCAAGCAAATGTAGTGGATCCTTCTTTGAAAACTAATGGTATGCATTACCTCTTGAGAAGATCGGCAGGGAGAGCTTGATCATCGAATCTCCACTCTTTATAGAGTTCAGAAGACAGCTCCATAGATACTTCGCCAGTAAACAAGGTCTGTTCAAGAATGCCCTTGGCGTTTATTAGGATGGTCCGATACAATGCATTGATGCGTATGGTGTCTTTGAAATGAGGATCTAATAGGTGATGAATTGGATGCATTACACTCAGCTGCCTTCTTGTTGCAATTATGAATGGCTCAACCACTGCATGTGTGTGCAGCCTAAAAAGTCCCACTTATTATGATAGGAATAGCATGATATACAAGATATGAGGCAGGATTTACAAATCGTGTAGAAACAGAAGTTTTAGACGTTATTTCAACTTACCAATGGCTGACTAAGTGGTGGTAAGCTGAGTCATTGGCTACAACATGAGATTTAGCAAGCTGCCACAGTGCTGCTTCGGTCCCATTACTTGCTGGTAGGAACACCCAACTCATTTCGGCGTACCAGTAGGAACCAGGCAAGCTCAGTTCTACTGCAATCGGCTTGAGCGCGGTATCCTTTCTTAGAAATAACAGTGTTCTTGATGCATAAGCACAAACATCGTTTTTGTTTATTCTGTTCAAAAAGGGCATGAGGTAGTCATGATGATCCAAGATGAATATCCTCCTTTGGATCATTGCCTGGTGCGTTAAGGAGAAAAAAGAGTATATTTAGTTAAAAAGTTGTGTTCTTTTGAAGTCCATAATAAATTCGACAATAAAAGGATCCATTTACTTTTGCTCTTTATGAAATTGCAAATGCGAGGCTGTAAGATATGGCTAGACATTATAAAAAATTAAAATATGACTTAGATTCAACTGAAATTTAATTTTCTAGTCCTAACATTCTGAGAGTTTAGTCCTGCTATCAACACGGTTGGAATTAATAAAATTGCATCTGAAAGAACCGTGCCCTTAACTTTGCTCATGCAGCAGAGCTTTCTAGAATTTGCCATTTTAATGTCTTGCTTCCTTAAAGACAGGTGACCTGTTCCTCTGTGATTTTATTGGAACACTGTCGTGATGTTAATGTTGGGTTTGGTGGACTAATTGGGTGCCAGGGTCAGTTGCAGTACCTGTTCAACAGTCAGTCCGTCAAGGTTGTGCAGTATGTGTGATTCCCTGATAGTGCTCACACTTGTTTCGCCTTCTGGGGGAAATTTCTGTCAAACAATTACTTTTAGAAGAGAATATTTGAAGCAGATACGTACCTTGTTCATTATGATGTGAGCATGCAATAAAATCAATTTAGAAATTGAACCGTCGCACGCATATTAATAATTAAAAGAGCGATGCGTTCGGAGGAAGTAGAACAAAAAATGGTGTTATCATTCCGGTAGATAAGGAGGTAATCTGCCTTCTCAGTCACCAGGCTAAATCCCTGGTGGATGTATGCCATTAAACCGCGCATGAATTTTTATTTCAGCGGGTGTTAAATGCAAATAGAAAAAGATCTGGGGTTAAGCAAATAATGAATATAGGCAGCATCAGCAGCATGATCTTGGTTAGTTATATAAATATATTTGTATAGGTCACAGTTAACACAAGCAAAAAGAGTTAACAATAGCAGCAGATGCATCTGAAAGTTTAACGGAACATTTGTACAAATACTGGTTTTCAGGACATGGATAACAAAGTTAACCTGCAAACATTGAATTCTAGTTGGATTAGTTCCTGCAAGCATTTGGCGAGCAAACTCCTCGTCGTCCATCCAGGCAAATTCGTTCTCTGAAATATGATCAAGAAGTCAACCCAACTGCTCAAACAAACAAATGAAGCACCGGCTATCTATCTTATCAAGCCAGATATCAAGCTCCGTCACCTGCAATAATTTGTGGTAATGGGAATTTCGAGTGCTGTTCTTGGCTTGCATGTGTGATCTCCTGGTAAAGGTCATCTGGTAATAGTTTCTTCATTTTCTCTGTCGACTTTCCTTCTGCGACTTGATTTCTTTTCCTACTAAACATATCAAGTATTTCTTCAAATGACTTGAAGCTGTTTGAATCATTTCTGAAAATGGATTTGACCTTGGGTATCAGAAAATGTACAGCAGCTAGGATTGAACGCGATACGACCTCTGCTAGCTTCTTGGGGCTAAATCTCTCATCTGGAGGAACGTATGTATCCAAGTTGATCATTTCTGGTCGGCTTTCAGCTGAAGGTTATATGTTCAAAGCTATCAATTAGTAAAACATGGCTTCAAACTGTTGAAATTTTGATGGAAGTGAATGGAAAAAATTGAGTGCCAAAGATGTTAAAATGCCAAAGTCTGGACACCTGTATTGCTTGAAGGCAGACCTGTTCTTGCCCGACGAGGATATGGACGAAATCTGGAACCTCCGAGAACTGGTCTAATGTAGTCCCGACCTTTGTCAGGAGAACCAAGATCGTCATAGCAATCGTAGTCATAAATTCTGTCCCATTCTTTTCTCTCCCTGGTTCCATCTCCCCTCAAGTTTACAAGTTCCGACCTTCTCAGCTCCAACAAACCACTTGGTGTTTGGTTTGGGAGATAACACTGAGAAATCACATTATTTATTCTACTTGATCGAAATAATTGGACACAGGAATCAACATAACTCAGCTATGTCAAACTTACAGTGATCGAGAAGAAAATTCGTGATGATTTTGTCTTCTTGGTCGGATAAATCCAAGACCTGCAGTCAAAGTGGATGATCTGATTGTCTGGAGCAGCAAGAACTGCTGATTGCAGGAAGAATTCGTGTTTATGTTCGTTTGTTACAAGAATTGCCCCCGGAATTTCAAACTCTGCATCCACGGACAGTTTCACCTTGTATGTCGTTGTTTTAATACCATCATGTTTAACGCTCTTTCCACCCTTGAAGTATGCTTTGCCACTCAGCTTCCCTTTTCCCGTATCTAGTGGAAGCAAGCAGCAAGTTAAAAGATCAGTAGGACAGTAGGAGATTGATATTCTCTGAATTGAAATCGGGATGACTTATACTTTAAGTTCAGATAAGGACTAATCATTTTACAGACTCAAAATTTCTGGGTAAACTATTAAAGTTTGCAAGAGATAGACTGACCTGGTTCAACTACCGTGGCACTATGGACCTGCAAATATGCTGATTTCCCGGGACCCGACTGGTCATCACTGTTAACGACAATGATTTTCCCTCTGATGACACGGTTGGTAGATGTTTTAGAAGTCAGAGCTGGGAGATCTGTATGCCTCGTGGTTTGAGCCGCATTGATACAAGCTTGCAGTTTGAAGCATGGTCGTTGGTGCTCCATATGTTAATTTGTGTTGGTTCTGATGAATCTGTAGACTATATAATCCAAGAGACATTTTAATAATGTGTTCCCTGGGAAGCTAAATTCAGGTATAGGTTTAGAGATACTTGTCTTCAGTTTTTAGCAATGTTGAGCTGTGATGTGTACTTGTCAGACAATGAGTGGGAACATCATATTTCAGTATGTCAAGGGCAGTGATAATGTTCCTAACTTTGCTTGTTGGCTATGTATTTCTGATTCGTTGCTTGCTTGTGCGTTTAACTTCTTAAGACTTCCCTTTGCAATTCTCAACATATTCGTCACACTCCCTTCTCGTATCATAGCAAATTTCACTTTGCTACAAGCTTTTGATTGTCAATTGAATTTATGATTAAATCGTATGACAAAATAAGTTACATAATTGCTTCCAACTTATTGAACTCGACCACATAAAACGAGTTAATTACAAAAATATTGGTGGAAGATTAAGATTTTAACTTTCACAAGACTAATATCTTCTGAATTAGATTCAAATTTTAGGTAAAGATGACAATAAGTTAAGTTGGATTGGTCTATTTTTTTCTCGACCCAAATTCGATCGCACCTAATACATTCAGCCCAAATCAAAGTTTGTCTGAATTTGGATTATGCTTGAAGCATTCGATCGAATCCTAGCTTTGATTGGGCTTTCACAGATCTGAAAATAATTATTCATCAATAGAGTAAAAGACATACGCCTCTTTCATCATTTAAAAACTTAAGAGAAATTCTCTAATTTTTAATATTTCGATAATAATTGTTAATTTTTTAGAAAAACTCCTCTTAAACTTCGATTAAAATATAATGATAAATGCACGTCGTATGAACATTATATATGAACTAATCAAATGTAATGGACATGATAACCCAACTCAGCTTTTAAACTCATTCTGAACTAACTAAACTCAATTTAAATTGATAATTTAAGATAATTATAATAAATTATTACTTTAGGTAAAATTCAATTAGTTTAGTTCGAGTTCAAGAGTTTGGTTAGATTGCCATGTAAGTAATCTTTGATTGTTCTCAGTGTAATGTTCATGTCACATATATTTTATCATTTTTTCAAAGAAAATTTATTTTAAGACATTAAAACCATAAAAATGTCAAAATTATAATGACTAAAAAATTTCTAATTTTTTTAAGAATGTAGGAAAACTTCATGATAGGCCCATATCCTAAAACAACTAGGCGGCCAACTAGGCAACCTTCTTGATACCCACGTTGGGCCTCCAGTCGATATCTAATCCTACTAGAAAGTTTCTATGTAACTAAGTTTATTGCCTATTTTATCGAAAAGCTTTAATTTAACATAAAAAGATATAAGTAGTGGAGTTTTTTTTAGTGAACCAATATAAACTTCTATAATCACATCAAAATCCCCATTACAAATTTTGGACTTAAATTCTACTCAGAAGCAATCTCAACAATCACTTCAACAAACATTAAAAAGTCAAAACGTATTCATGCATTTCATTAAAAAACCTTTATAAGCATCCATTCTTTACACAAATGTTTATTCCCAAACATATTCAAAAATATGTAATAGTTCCAAAAAATATTACAAGGCAAAATGCCTGCATACCAGCATGTGATGAAGTTAACTACTTGTTGTTGGACCCTAAATTTTTTCGGAAGTTAGAATTATTAAATGAGAATTTGATGATGTTTCGTTATGAGTAAAAATCAGAATTTTTGAGTTAATAATTTTTGGAGTTTAATTAGGGATATTATTATTTACATATCATTGTATGGATTAAATGGAAGTGTTAGAATTAAATTAAGGAGTTAGAAGGTATTACATTAAATGTAGAAGGATAAGTTTGGAGGATAGAGTTTGTCTTAGAATAATAAGAGAAGAACAAGTGTATGTGAGCGAGGGAAGAATTACAATTAAGATAAGAAGTGAAGAGGAATTAGGTTGTATAAGGAAGAGTAAGATAGGAAGGTTAAAATTTTGCCTTAAGTTAAAAAGACAAGAAACTAGAAGAGAGTCGTGAGTGTAAGAAGGAAAGAAAGAGAGAAAGTTATAGAAGAAACTAGAAGGAGAGAAGGTGAAAACTGAAGCAAGGAGAAAGAAGAAGGAAAGAGTAAGGAGGAAAAAAAAAAGAAGGAAAGAGCAAGGGTCCAGCTAAAGATAATTTAAGTATTTCCTATCTTTTCCTCTTGCTTTAATAGAAGAAGGAAGTAGAGAAGATATGTTATGTGCTAAAAATGAAGATAAAAGTAGAGAACCAAAATTCTTCTCCTTAGATCTTTTGAAAACCTTAACAAGATCCTAGTTCTTCTAGTTAGATAAATCAAAAATAGATTAAGTCTAAGAACATTCATGAATATTTAAGTTTATTGAAGCTTTTATTTGTGTATGATGATTAAATGAAAATATATTTGTTCTTAAGGAACCATGACTATCGAAGGCAAGAACAAGAAAAGAGACAAACTTGATCTTGGAAATATCAAGTAAATAAGTGGGTAATATGTTTATAGTTTTTGTGATGATGAGTTGAAATTATTTGTTTGTACGTGTGTTTAAATGCTTGTCTTTGAATCATTGTGGATGTGAGAAAAATGTGTTATGATTTGATAACTTGTTATGTTTGAAAGATTTTACTGCATCTGGTATGAATGAAAAGAAGAAAAGAGTAAAAAGCATGAATATATTATCAAATGTGTGAGCATTGAAAATTTGACTTGTGTAGGCAAGAGAGATATCATTTCATTTGTCAGGTGCATATTAACCTTAAGCCTTCTCCTGGCTGCCCGCTTGTGGCATATAAGCTCCAAAAAATGAACTCATTTCGTTCATGGTGAAAACTTAGGTTTTACCATTTTGTTTCATGGATTCTCTCGAGCCATTTTGTTTGTGCATTCATTGTGATTTGTTGAGTATGTTATATGATGAAATGCTTTATATAATGGTTGGAAAGTACATGGTATGATTTATGTGACTGAAATTTTAAGTATGTGTTCTATGAACTGAATATATATATATATATATATATATATATGTATATATATAATTGTTTGATTGTTGTGTGTGTGTGTGTGGTTCATCACTAATAGCCATAAGCATATTAACCACAGAGCTTTCTAGCTCACCTCACAAATTTTCTACTCCTCAAGTGCAAGAAATAGCAGATCAGTGAACCTTGTAAAAACTTCAACAAATCTCTAAAAAATATTTCATTTGTAACTAAGTTAGTTTGGGTCATTTTGGTAACTTTAGAAGCATATTAGCCTAAGCATTTCTGATTGTAATTTTGTAATTATGTTATTGATGTGGCTTTTGTTTGTAATTGGAGTAATGTAACTACTCTGTTTTATTTTGAGAAATGAATGATAGCAAGTGTTGAAGAATTCCTCCTGTTCATGTCTAATTTTTATTATGTCGAATTTGCTATATTTTTCAGTTGGGAACAAAATCGATAGTTGATGAGGACTTTTGAATATATTTTTCTAAAGTAAATTGTTTTAATGGAAGTTTTGTATGCATGGTTCATGTTTGTTAGATTCAGGTCTTTTGTTTTGTAAAGAAAGTATATTGACAGATGAGAGAAAATAAGAGAATAAAGGATTAAAAATGTGAGCTGAAACTTCAAGGAATAAACTGCATTAATTTAGGCGGAATTAGGCTAAGTGATCTTCATGAAAGTTGTAGATATTTCTCTTAGCTTTCCAACATCATAAAGTTTGTAATTTTTAGACTTTTGGAATGAAAGTTATAAAGTTTTGAAATTGGTTTTTTCGACTAAAAAGCACGATCGCGACAAACTTGATTCTTTGTTACTATTCACTAAAGCACGAACGCGACAAACCTAAAAAATGCTACCACTGTTCACCATTTGTAACGTAAGAAATGAAAACTCACACCCGTGACTCCTTTTGTGTATCTCTCATAGGCGTGAGAGATTTTTCATGGCCGTGACTTTTGCACTTCTACTTTTTGTATTTTTCTTTATTAATTCAATTGATAATTTCTCTTTTAATGCCTAATTCAAGTTATTTTCATGTCCATTTCATTCTATGTTAATTGATTTAAATTGTTAGGTAATTGTTTTTACTCCTTCTATGAATTTTATTTATTTATATAATTATTTAATGCCCAATGCAAGTTATTTTCATGTCTAATTTATTTTATACTATATTTATTTATTTTTCATGTTTAGTAGTTCTACTCCCACAAAGAAATTTTAACCGCATTTTTGATATAGATATATGTACATAATAAATTTTATTCTAAAAATACTTAAATTTTGGCACCTTGACACCACAAAATAAGGAACCGAGACCCAGGTCCAACAACTTGTACCATGGAGTCCCTATTACTGAAGCCCCTAAGCATGCACCTAGGAAATTTTATTTTGAAAACAAAAAGTAGAATGTGAGCTAAACGAGCTCAATTAGTATTAAAATTTCTATAAAATCATATTTAACAATTTAAACCTCCCTAAGACAAATTTATTTCATTTCTTATGATACAATACCAATATAAAACATATATGATTTCAAAAAATCAAAATTTCTAGTTACTAATAAACTAAGTTGTGGCACCGTTATCATTGTCATGAACTTTCTTACATGACATAGCTCACCACTAACTTCTTTGTTATATGGTGCCCTTAGGCATAAAGTTATAAAGTTGGTTCTGCATAGCTACCCGCGACTAATTAACTATTAGTTATAGAGTTAGTTCTACACCACTTACCCGCACTAGGTAAACCACTATACATCGGTGGTTACGGAGTTGATTCTACATCGCTTACCCCCAACTGGTTAACCACTAATTACTGTACTAGGTTAAACTGTTGGCCCTGGGTCTCCATTCCTATTTGATGGTGACAAGGCGCCAAAATTTTGGGGTACTTTTAAAATAAAAATAATCATAACTAAAATTAATATCAAAATAAAAATAATTTAATTGCTTGGTGGGAGTAGAATAAATACTTAAACAATTTAATCAAAATAGCTTAGAATCACTTAGACATGAAAATAAATTAAAAGAAATCATGGATTAATATAAAAATAACAATAAAATGAATAAATAATTTACTAAATAATTATGTAATTAAATAAAATTCATAGAAGGAGTAAGAAA
>JAOSBO010000009.1:8017640-8028670 GCA_027563915.1 Erythroxylum rotundifolium | reverse complement strand
AGGACACTTGATAATCAACATACTCAATATACTACAAAACACAACCTCAAGACAATTTTTTGGACAAGAGAATATCACCATCATAACACAACAAAAATCACTCTTTAAAGAGATTAATAAACCATTTTCAAACGCATTTTGTAATTTTCTAGCTTTGTTTATTTTGTTAATTCACCTTTGTTATATCGGATTCTCTTATATAATTTTTGATTCCCTTTGGCGGCAACAATAAATTATTTTCTTCATTTCAATATATCTTAGCATTTTGGTAGCTCAGAACTCCACTCTCTAAGCTTTTTGAAGCTCATTTTTATATCTTCGATACAATTCAGGTATGAATGCTAGTAGAATTCCTCCCTAGCAAGCCCCTATTCTAGATTAACACCAAATAATTTGGCAAACTTAGTAAGACAACTATATGCCAACAACATGTGATAGAAAGAAAAATCCCTTTGCCTCTAACTTTGGAAAAAAAAAATCCTTACAGCTATAGGGAATTAAGGCTTTGTATCTTAAATAGTAGAAAATCTTAAAAAGGCAACCTTACCTTCAACTAACTTCCTTGTGGGCAAGAACCCAAAATTGCCACAATAAAATAATAATTTTTGCATAAATGAAGTTTTAGAGTTAAAGTTTAATGTGACCTCCAAGGCTGATGCAATCAAAGTCTTGACAAAGAAGGTTGATAGACTAATTACCAGGGAAATTGCTGAAGGACATGGGGAGCATCCTGCTCCTAATGTAATGGAAATCAAAGAATGCAATTGCCTTCCAGCCACTCCCTCTGTAGACAAAAGATATGTCCCTCCACACAGGAGAGAAGATATCTGTGTGGTGCCTTCTCACATTAATCTAGGTAATGGATGATATACAATTAGGTCCCAGATTCTTGGCAGATACAATCAGACCCCAAATTCTTAGCAGTCAAAGATTTGATGGGAAGACTGAAACTAATGGACCATAATAGGATTTGTGAGGTAGCATTGCAGTTGTAAACTATAATCACATTATTCACCTACCATAAATGAGATTATAAATTGATTTGGAAGTAGTTAGAGAAGTAGTTTAAGAATAGTACAAGCCTAGTTTAAGACAAATTGTGACAGGCCCCTTTCCTAAAATGACCAGGTGGCTTACTCGACACCCCACGGTGGCCCTTTAGTTGATATCTGATCTAACTTAAAAGTTCCTATAGTACTAAGCCTATTGCCCTTTTTATCGAAAAGTTTTAAGTCAACATAAAAGGATATAAGTAGTGGATTTTTTAAAACTAATTTATTACAAATTTTGGTAGAACAACGATTGTATTTTGATATATCGAAAATTTTCAAAATCCATGTAAAAGTTCAAAACATTTCTATAATCACATGAAAATCTCCACTGTAAATTTTGGACTTCAGGCCCACTCATAAGCAATCTTAAAATTACTTCAATAAACTTTGAAAAGCTAAAACGTATTCAAGCATTTCATTAAAAAAACCTTTATGTAAATGCCTTCTTTATACAAAATACATTCCAAAACATGTTCATTGATATGCAGTAATTCTCAAAAGCATTCATATAGTAGCATGTGATGAAGCTAGCTACTTAAGAGGTGAGTACTTGCTATGAAACCCCTGAACATGTACCTGGGATGATTTATTTTGAAAAAAGAAAGTAGAATTTGAACTAAACGAGCTCAATGAGTGTTAACATTTCTATGCAAACCATATTTAATAATTTAAACCTCCCTAAAACAAATTTATTTCATTTCTTATGATACAATACAATATTTATGCTTCCAAAAAATCAAATTTCAAGTTACTAATAAAGTAAATTGTGGCAGCATCATTATTATCATGAACTTTCTTATACGACATAACCCAACACTAACTTCTTTGCTATATGGTACCATTGGGCATAAAGTCATGGTTCCTATTCTACATTACTTACACATGACTGGTTAATCACTGGTTACAGAGTTGATTCTACATCGCTTACCTGCACTAGGTTAACCATTATATACCAATAGTTACGAAGCTAGTTCTGCATTGTTTACCTGCAATTGCTTAACCACTAGTTACGGAGCTAATTCTACATCACTTACTTGTACTACGTTAACCGTTATATAATGATAGTTACGGAGCTGGTTCTACATCGCTTACTCGTAACTGGCTAACCATTAGTTACAGAGCTGGTTCTACATTGCTTATTAGCATTAGGTTAGTGCTATATACCGGTCTAATAATATCTGTAAATCCAAATGGTATACCATAGGCTAGAACTCATTTCTTTTTTCTCAACCGATAACCTAATTTCAATGTAACTTCAAATTGTATGAAATTTAACTTTCTAACTTCAATTCATATATTGTTAAAACATACACTTATACTAGCAATATTCATTTGTAATGTATCATTCACATAAAAATCATAATCATACAATATAAAGTCACATATCATCAATTCTTTTGCAAAGAGTTTTTTTATATAAGACAATTAAAATACACTCACTGTTTTGCAAACTTATTTCTGAGCACACTCATCTATTCGGTGCCTCTCCTTTACCTATACAAAGCACATTCTGTTTATGCATTTATTTCCAAATTTGGAAATAAGGCATTAAAACTATATATTCAGTTTAACCGACTTCAAGATTATTATTTAATCATAGAACACATATGCTAATTGTGTTTTTGCTTACTTGTTGATAGGTTAGACACTTAAAAATGAATTACGCTATTTCCTTCTTCATTCCTCTCTACTAATAGTGTTCTTTGAGAATGTGGTACATTTTCATTATACTCAGATGCATAGCATAAGATTAGGAGTGAGCTTCCTCTAAGATCTCTACATATAATTGTTGTCCCCTCATCACTGTACCATATTCCTTAATTATAAGATTTATTCTCTACCCAGTCTCAACTTTGGTCTTCAACTTCATCAACTGTGGATCTCATTTCTGTCCCTCTCTAATCTAATCCACCAAAATGTGGCAAACATGAAAGGTAGCAATTAATGCCCCTGAGTCTACCATATCCAATCTTACTAATAGAGACCTCATTTCTACTAGAAGTGGAGGATATATCGTCTTCAGTTGTGCTAGCGAACTAGTAATTCTCCTACTTAAAGCATTAGCTACTACACTGACTTTTTTGGTTCGTATAATTATAATCTTTTATTAACTCCAACCATCTCCTCTGCCTCATGTTTAGTTCTTTCTGAGTGAACAAATATTGTAGACTCCTATGATCTATGAAAATCTACAAGGAACACTATTCAAATAATACCTCTACATGCTTAACGTAAAAATCAATATTGCTAACTCTAAATCGTAGGTAAGGTAGTTTTGCTCATGCTTCTTCAATTTCCTAGAAGCATAGGCTACAACCTTATCGTTCTGCATGAGTACAAACCCTAACCCCTGTCTCGAGGCATCGCTATACACTATAAATCCATCAGTTGTTATCCGTAATATGAGTATAGGAGCTATCATCAACCGTCTTTTTGATTGGTTAAAACTTTTTTAACAGGCATTTGACTACTCAAACTTCTCCTCTTTTCATGTCAACTTGGTCAATGGGGTTGTTATTCTAGAAAATCTTTAACAAATTTCCTATAACAGCCTGCCAATCTAAGGAAACTCTTGACTTCTATGACAATAGTTGGAGGTCTCCAATTAATAACAACTTTAATCTTTTGGGGATCCACACTAAGTTCCTTAGATAAGATGGCATGACCCAAAAATGCAACCTTGTCTAGCCAAAATTGGCACTTACTGAGTTTAGCTTACAAATGGTGCTCTCGAAGGGTCTGTAATACTATTTGAAGGTGTTATGCACGCTCCTTATGATTGCCTGAGTACACTGATATGTCATCAATAAAAATCGATGATAAACTTATCTAGGTACTCTCAAAACACCCTATTCATCAAATCCATAAAAGTAACTGGAACATTTGTTAATTCGAAGGGCATAACTAAGAATTCATAATGCCTGTACCTAGCTAATCATGAATGCAGTTTTTGGAATATCCTCGGTGTAGACTCTCAATTGACAATAACCTGATCTTAGATCAATCTTTGAATACATCTTAGAACCTTGTTGTTGATATAATAAATCATCAATCCTCAGAAGCAGATATTGGTTATGAATTGTCACTCTATTTAGTTGTCTATAGTTAATGCACAAGCTTAAACTCCCATCCTTCTTTATAAAAATTAGGACTGAAGCCCCTAAGGAGAAGTTTGTTGGATCTCATGAAATCCTTATCTAACTGCGCCTCCATTTGTCCTTTCAATTTCTTTAACTCTGCTGGTGCTATTCTGTATAGAGTAATTAAGGTTGGGTTTTTTGAGGTGAATTTATCTCAAACTCTATTATCCTATTGGGGGATAGTCTTGGAATATTTGGGGGAAACACGTTAGGGAACTCTCTGACAACCGAACTATCTCTTAATTGAACTTTATCATTACCCTGTTCAATCATGTAAGCTAGATATCCTTGCCATCCTTTACGAAACATTCTACTAAATATCGTGGTGGTCATTATACTACTAGGAAAAACTTTCTATATCCCATGAAATATCACCTTTGGTTTCCCTAATTAACTCAGCCTAACCTCTTTTTAAAACAATCCACCACCTTTAGATGTGTGGATAACTAATCCATTCTAAGAATGACATTAAAATCTTGAATATCAAATATGATCAGGCTTGCTAGAAACTCTTTACCCTCGACAGGTATTCTATTATCTGCAAACAATCTTTTAGCGAATAGTGAGTTTCTAGCTAGGATGGAAACTACTATCCCAACATCTAATAACTAAGGCCCAACATTCAGTTTTGTATAAAAATTCATAGATATAAAAGAATGTGTAGCATCAAAATCTACTAAAGCATATGCTTTATAATCAAATATAGAAATCATATCGGTGACTAAATCTAGTGTGGCATCGACCTTCTACTGAGTGACTACAAAAACTCAAGTCTACATGTGAGGTCTACCTGCCTATTTTATAGGGGCTAATCCCCGACCCCCTGAACTTTTGTTAGATGAAATGAAACTCAACCCTCTAGTCTAAAAACCCCAACCACCCTGTTTGTAACCCCCTCTAGCTTATGGAGGTGTTGAAGATCTGGCCATTGACCTCTCTACGGTGACTAATTGCGGACAATCTATGATAAAGTGGCTCACGTGACTATAATGGAAATAACCTATCATATTTACCTGACACTCACCCATATGTCTTTTTCCACAAGTTGTACACTCTGGCATTGGGATCTTAGTGTCACGGGAGTCTTTAGGCCTAATGGGTTACCTAAAAGATCCCGAGTAGATTACCCCCCTCTAATAAACCTTTTTCCACCCATCCATCTTAACTTATTTTTCTTGGCCGAACCCTATGATGAACTAACAGGTACACTGCGCTTTAGTTTTGACCTTGAAATCTGAGTGTTTACTGTTACATTTCTCTCCACTTTTATTGCAACTTCAACTAATTCCCCGTAGTGTGTCTGTGAAGCCAAAGACAGATGGATGTGTAATTTAGGGCTTAAGCTTGTAGTGAACCTCTTGCACTTCTAAACTTCATTATCATTAATAAACGAAACACTTCTAACAAGTTCCAAAAATCTCTTCTCATAATTCGTAATTGAAGTTGAACCCTGCTTTAAACGGAAGAATTCTTTTACCCTTTCATCCTTATAACTCTGTGGGTAGAATCTATATGTGAGCTCTTTCTGAAATTTTGCCCAAAATACCCCATTCAGATGTTAGCTCTCAATGGCCTCCCAACAATTCTTCGCCTTGGCCTTAAGGGGGAAGGTGGAAAACATAAATCTCTACTTATCTATACATCCCACAACTCTATATATCTTCGTAACCTGATCTAACTATGTGAGTGCACTAATGTCCTATTGCTAACTACCAAACTATGTAGTAAATGGAGAAATAAGGTCGAACCATAGAGAGCTGGGATGTAAATGTTATTTCAAATGTTGCAAAAGAAAGAAAACCAAACACCCTGAAATGATGAAACGAGATAACTAAGATACGAAGAACGTAAACAAAAAGATGAATACAGGGCGAATTTAGAAAATACTAATAACAATGGTAAAGTAGTGGGTTGGAGATATCTTTAGGATTTTGGGATGTTCCTAGATCCTTGAATCTAAATAAAAGGTACTTTCATCATGGTGTTAGCCTATGGACTTGATTAAGCTCTCATACCTTTAATTTTTCTAAAAGAGGCAAAACTAATAAGCGCTAGAAATTTCACGATCTCCACTATAACCTAGAATAGACTCTCTAAGTTCAATAGTGAAGATACATTAGGTACTAAGAAAAGACTAACTTAGGCCACCTACTCATAAGAGCAGAAGGTGTAACCTAAAGGTGTGGGATCCTAGATTAGTTGATTATATCCTGACAAATTCAACTAATCTATCGCTACTTCCGAGAATCACTATAGACCATTACATATCACACGCTCATCCCTAGCTTTTGGATTAGAAAGTTACCTAAAAGGTGATCAAGCCTATAATGTAACACCCCACTCTCATCTGATGCGTGCACATACACCCTTTAGATGTCTGTACACATGCCTGATGGAAATGATATGCTAACTTTATCACTTTCACATATCGTATGCCATTATAAATTAAAACATAAATATCACAATTTCTAAAACCCAAAAATTCCTTATTTCATTTCATAAACAATATATACATTTTAACATTAGCATACATATGTTCACATCCTCAAAACTAATCAGAGTTTACAACTTCGTATACAGAATATGCTACATACACGAGGAAATATACAAAAATTTATCTAAACCCCTAAGTACTAGTTAACTGACCTATGAGCCATGTTGTCTACCAAAAAGTTTTACTAAATCCCTTCTATGTAGTATTAGCAGCTAAGTCGACACTTGCGTACCTAAAACGTCAACGTGCAATTTTGGTGAGTTTTATGAACTCAATTGAATAACCATCCTTGATGGTTCACTCATGTCACATACATCAAAACAATTCATGTATTCACATAATTCACACAATTTCATGTATCAACATATAGTATCACAACATACTTAGTCACAAACATTCACATTTCTCAATCAATTTGATTTCACATTTCAGTTGCAGTCATTCAAATCATATAATTCATGTGTATATGTAACGTTCATGAGACTCATATTTTTTTATTTTATTGTTGTGACTAAATGCCTTTTTCACTATCCTATATCCATTGTGGATACCGAGCATATTAATAGTGTTCGTTATTTGTTAGGGATACTGAGCTTATTTTACTTAATGAGCCTTTGACTCTTAACATAGTCTGAGCTTTAATCTCTTTTTCACTGGCAACTATGGTCAACTGCCTTTATGTTTCATGCATTGATGTAACGATTACACTTATTTAGTCACATTCACACTATTTCTTATTCACATTTGTCATCGGACTTTTAGTCCAACATCAATATTGAAGTTGAGAACAAATAGTCAGTCACATTCACATTCAAGTAGCATTTCCAATATAGTCCTGAATATAGAACTCTTCAGACAATCAATTGTCCAAAATCAACACAATCACATTCACACAATAATTTAACACAGAATCTAAACAATCAATAATTCAATGTGAGACCATCTTAGGTTACTCACAGTTTACTCCAGATAGCTTATTGGCTAGACTTCCTGGCAATGTTTGGACGTGCTCGATCTAGTTTCTCCCCTATAATAGGCAATTACACATTTACACATTACTTGTTTGCACCTATCACAAAAGTGCTTATTTATCCACTTATATATGTGTTATGTATGATGTATGTTCAATGACAATTCCAAATATATTTCCTAAATTCATATCTCAAGATCATTCACTTTTCATAACTCAAATATGTCTAAATTGAACTTAGGTTTACACCTTAATTGTAAAAGATTATTCTAAGTTCATCATTTTATCATTCACTAAGGTTATTTAATCATTAGAGATCACAAAACATCCATTTTATTAATCATCTTCACTTGATACACAAAATTCATCTTCTTGAATGACTTTGGCCATCATAGGACCACTTTCATTCTTATATCATCACCAATTTTCCAGATTTGAACACCTATTAAAGTATGAAAATTCATTTTTAAATTTATATCCTCAATCATCATCCTAAAAATATCACTCATTTATTTACTTGTTCAAGCATCATTCTAGGTTCAACTTTAGCTTCATTCAAGCCCTAAAGCATCATAGAAAAGTATCTAGCCATATGCTATTCCAAATTATACCTAAAAGTTGCATTGTTTTGATGTTTAACCTATTCCCACAATCAAGGGATGAGTGAATCGAAAGCTCACCATCCACTTCCTTCAATTTTTGTTTTTCCAGTTTTTTCTAAAAGATAGATTTTTGGGTCTTTTTTTCATGGCCATTTTGACATAGAAAATGAGGTATTTATGTAACATCCCATTCCAATACTTAGGGTTAGAACCCTAAAATAGGGAACATGTGAGATCAATGAGAGATTAAGAAAAATGCATCTCATGCTCATGCATATTGTTAGCATACACACATGTAAATTTGAATTTTTGTACATGAAAATATTTGTATATGCATTAATTGATGAATTCCGGGTATAATTGATTATAAATGTGATTATGTGAGAATTGTGAATTAATTGTATTGAAAATCGATATGGAGAATATGTGTATTGATTTAGAATTTTGGAGAATTTGAGGAAATTTTCTGAAAATTATGAGTATATTTGGACTAGGAAAAATGCCAAGTGTTTAGTCAATTATAATTAGAAATAGAAATAAAATTCAAATAATATTGGAGAAATTTTATAGATAACTTTAGAATTTTTAAAAATGATATTGAAAAAAATTGGGAGACAATTGCCGTAAAAATATTGGAGTTGGTTGGACTAGTTAAATGAGAACTAGTTAAAGCTTTAAAAGATGGATAAGTGACAAGTGTCACTTGTAAAGTTGATCTTAAAAAGTTTACTACTATTATTTTAACTTTGAATGACAAAGACACTGTTTGTCTTATCTTGAAAATATCTTCTTCATGGCTTTCTTCTTTAAGCTTCTTCTTCTTCTTCTTCGAATCTTGTTTCAACGAACCTTTGCCAAAGTTACACTTTGCTTTCCTCTACCTATTGCTACTCCTATTTTGTTGTCTCTTTCTTTTACCATAAGAAACCTAACCTTACAACCTTGGAATATGGATGATCTTGTGACATTGGAAAGCTAGACTTCAAGCGATTTTGAAGATTTTGGAGCTTTAAACAAGTAAGCATTTTATGGTTTTGTATTGTCACGTAAGATGAAACATGCATCATGTTAGTTAGCCGTTGATGTTATAAAAAGAAAATGTACATATGTTGAAGCATGAGTGAAAAACTAAGGTATACCAAATATGTTGATTTTATAGATTTAACGATCAAAATGTCATAGGATAGTGTTAAAATCATCTTTGAGAGTGAAAGATTGATGAAATTATGAATAGAAAGAGGGCAGAAATTTTTGGAGATATGAAAGATGTATGCTCTGTTTTTGTTACTATTGATATACATGTATATTGGTCTTCACTGTTGTTCATGCAAATTTCTGGGTGTTAATACCGATGAACAAAAATAAATTTAGCGGTAAGGAATAGGAATATGTTAATGTCTGGAAATGAGAATGAATGATTTAAATGATAGTTAGAGGAAGAAATTGAAGAGAATGTAGAAAATAGAAATGCAGAAAAATGAAAGTGAAGAAACACAGAAATAAATAAGATGCATAAATATGTGATGTTTTTTTATATTTGGTGTTGATTATTGGTTTTTGATCTATTTTTTAAGGTGTTGGGTTGAATGGGAGATGAAATGGTGAAATGAAATGGGGATGTAAGTTAGAAATGGAGAAATTAAGAAATGAAAAGAAGAAGAGAAGAAGAATATGCAGTTGGAAGAAGGAAGAAGAAAGAAAAGCAAGGTCGTGCAGACTTTGTAAAGAAATTGTAAAAGCACGATCATGATCGTGCTTCTGTATGATTGTGACTTTTCTATTGAGTTCGATGTTGGTTTATGCCCTGTAGCCAATCGCTTTGGTTGTAGTTTAGTGACAAATTATTTAAAGGCATTATTTATCTTGTACATGTTTAGATGTATCTAATAAATTCCATGAAATAATTGTACATTACAAATGAAATTATAATGAGATTATAATTATGAGAATTATCTTGCATTTATGTATTATTCCTAAATGTTCCTAGTCATTGTTCTATTAAGATTAGATATTAATAGAACGTTAAAAGACTAGCATACATTATATTTTTTCCTTATGAAGGAAATAGGTAATCTCATAGGCTAAAGTATAGAGATAATTAAACAAACGTATGGGTGTTTGTTAGAGAACAAGTTCACTGAACAGACCCGATATGAGAAATCTAATTGGAACATTACTTGTATGTCTATAGAATTCTCATTGTGATGATTGTATAAGTGATCCTTTTACTTGACGTTATCAAAGTTATCTTGCATAGAGATTGCTATGTTTTGATACTATTTATGACCTATTTAATCATGGACTGTTTAATCGATAGTCATTGTATATGGCGGTATTTGAGTGATCAAGATAGGATTCATCACCCTAAAGTAATTAGGGAGAATGTTCCATGTTTTCGATTAATATTGATTCAGGAAATCCTTGGCCAAGGTGGAATGATATTTTGTAAATAGTTTACAAATGTCATTAATTGAATCAATAGCTAATGGCGGAGAACTAATATGATTAGACTCAAAATAGAGTGGACATTAACTCCATGCTCTATGTCTAATTAGAACATTGGTTGATAAAAGGATTGAATTATATGGAAAAATTATGCACGGAAAGGTTAGTCAAAACCACTTTGATATTCCTAAATATTTGGGTGGTCATGATGTGTTGGTGGACACCAATCTTGATCTATGATTATAAAATTTTTAATTAGAGAATTAAAGATAAATTAAAAGAAGTTTTAATTTATCTAATTCTAATTATGAATTAGAATTAGAATTT
>JAOSBO010000009.1:8006771-8017540 GCA_027563915.1 Erythroxylum rotundifolium | reverse complement strand
GAGCTCTATATAAACAAGAATACTTCATCCCACAAACAGATCATAAAAGCAAGTCATAATCAAATCATAAACTCAATTATGCTTTATGCTCAACAATTCAAAATGCAATGCACAAACATAATAGCTCGAGAGAGTCCCATAAAACGAAATGGTGAAACCAAAGTTTACCCCATGAAAAAAATGAGTCCATTTTTTAGAGCACATATGCCACAAGCGGGCAGCCGGGAGAAGGCTTAAGCCGACGTACATGTGATGAATGAAATGGTATCTCTCTTACCCACACAAGTCAAATTTTCAATGCTCACACATTTCATAACATATTCATACTTTCATACTTTTTACTCATTTCTTCTTTTCATTCATACCAGATGCAATAAAATCTTTCAAACATAACAAGTCATCAAGTCACAATGCATTTTTCCCACATTCATAATGATTCAAAGACAACCATTTAAACACACAAACAAGTAAGAATTTCAGCCCATTATCAAAACAACTATAAACATATTACCCACCTATTTACTTGATATTTCTAAGATCAAGTTTATCTTTCCACTTGTTCTTGCCTTCGATAATCTTGGTTTCTTAAGCACAAACATATTTTCATTTAATCATTATACTCGAATAAAGTTTCAATAAGCTTAAATATTCATGAATGTGCTTAAACTTAATATATTCTTGATTTTTCTAACTAGCAGAACTAGGATCTAGTTAAGGTTTTTGAAAATCTAATGAGAAGAATTTTTGTTCTCTGCTTTCCTCTTCATTTTCAACACATAACCAATATTCTCTACTTCCTTCTTCTACTAAAGCAAGAGGAAAAGATAGGAAATACCTAAATTGTTTTCAGCTAAACCCTTTTCTTTTTTTCTTCTTTCTCTTTTGCTGTTTCCTTCTTCTGTCCCCTTGCTTTGGTTTTCACCTTCTCTCCTTCTAGTTTCTTCTATAACTTTCTTTCTTTTTCTTTCTTAACACTCACGACTCTCTTCTCTTATTGTCCTATTAGTTTAAGATAAAATTTTTTAACCTTTCTAACTCACCCTTCCTTATTCAATCTAATTCCTCTTAACTCCTTATATTAATTCTAACTCTTCCTTTTGATCTATGCTACCACATGAAAATAATAATAGATCCAATTAAACTCAAAAAATTTCTAGTTCATGAATTCTACTTATATTCATGCTTGCTAATTTAGTAAAAGTAAATTCTAATAAAATTTAGGGTCCAACATAACCACTATACACTGGTAGTTAAGGAGTTGGTTCTAGATTATTTACCCATACTAGGTTAACTGTTACACATCGGTATAATAATATGTATAAAACCTAATGGGGTACCATAGGCTAAAAAAAACATCTTTCCTCTTTATCAACGAATAACATAATTTTAATGTAACTTCGGATTGTATGAAATCCAACTTTCAACTTTAATTCATATATTGTTAAAACATAAGCTTATACTAGCAATACTCACTCGTAATGTATCATTCACATAAAACTCATAATCATACAATTTAAAATCACACGTCATCAATTCTTTTGCAAAGAATTTATTAATATAAAACAATTAAAATACACTTAATGTTTTGAGAACTTATTTCCAAGTATACTCACACTTTCGGTGCCTCTCTTTTACCTATACAAATAACATTTTTCTTAGGTAGTTATTTCCGAATTAGGAAATAAGACATTAAAACTATATATTTGGTTTAACTGAATTTGAGATTCGTATTTAATCACGTAATATGTACGTTAATCATATTTCTGCTTTAAATTCAGTAAGCTAATCTATTGTTCTCCATTTCAAAATCTAACTTCGAAAATTACGTCAATATCATATTTTCCCCATTCCAACTTGTCAATTTCTTCAAAAAAACAAAACTACCTCACCCAATTCATATATGGTAAGTCATATTTTATTTATGTCTAGGTGTTTGTAAAGTTTCATAAATATACAAAAAGGTTTGGACATGATTTGGTAAAAATCAGAAATGAAAACAAACTCCAAATAGTGTAATTTCCAACCAGTTATGCCCCTGCCCAAAATTCATACCTCTATTTGTCCCATAATTTTCATATAGTAAACGTTCAAATCAGGTTTTGAGGTCTGCTAGACATTTGTTCCCCTATGTCCCTAGTTTCCATATTATTAAAACTCTAGCTATTTGAAATTATAAACCCTGAAATATGGACCAAAAATCACAAACTGACTCAATATAGGAGTAGCATCAGGTCACCATTTTCAATATTCCTCCAAATCGCCATCAAATTCCATAAAAAACGATCGCACTCTTCTTCCTCTATCCTTGGCCGATTACCCTTGGCTTCTCATTTTTTCACTTTCTTTTTTGGTCTCTCACGTTACTCTCTTATCACTCTCACAATTAACACTTGAAAATGAAGCAACATGTCTTACTTTTTACTTTTTATACTCATTTAATGGATTCTACATGTCATCTTCCTATTGGTTCTCTTCTAATGACTCATCAATCTACTAACCTCTTGTAAAAAGACCAAATTGCCCTTTAATGTATTTAATTCACCAACTAACTTAATCAAATCCTGAAAATATTCCACAACTGTCTTATCATCAAATTGACTGTGAAATACTCTAATGAGGGTCAATACTTATTGACTAGAGGGTTTAAAATCAATAATGCCCATTATTTTCCAAAAAGGGGATTTTAGTCTTACAATTTTGAAATTCTCAAAAATCATCTGATCGGACTTATTTTTGTTCCATTTTAGCATTATTGGACTTTAATACTTATTTTAAACAATTTTCAATATTTTAGGGTTGAGTCCCCCAAAAATAATTTTAATATGAAAATACTATTCACCAAATATAAAAATTTATATTTAATGAAAGGAAAAGTTCGAGGTCCCTCCTTTTACAAATTATTTTATCTAAACATACATGTTTAAAACAAGGGGGGATACTGTGTACGCATTTGCGACTGAAGCGCCCATGTAGCTTCATCTACCATGTGATTCCTCCACAGTTCCCTAACTAATGGAATGATCTTATTATGTAGAACTTGTTCTTTGCAATTAAGGATCCATACTGATTCCTCCCCAAAAGTCAAATATTCGTTTAGGTTCACTATTTATGTTGTGATTACATGGAAGTGTCTAGTAGGTATTTGCAAAGCATAGATATATGGAAGATGTGAATCCTTATGAGCTCATCCAGTAGCTTTAATTGATTTGCCACTGACTCAATTGTTTCTGTGATCTCATACAGTCCCATATAATACCGACTTAACTTAGCATGTTTCCCAAATCGACGTACACCTTTCTAAGGTGAAATCTTGAGAAAAATTCTATCTCCTATTTCAAATTCAAGATCCTTATGACAATTATCTGAATAGCTTTTATGCCTATTCTAGGCTATCTTTAATTTGTCCCGAACGACTTAAATTTTATTTTTTGTCATCTGTATAAGCTCAGGACCTATTAGTTTCCTTTCACCTACCTCATCCCAATATACTGGCGTTCCACATTTTCTTCCATAAAGTGCCTCACAAGGGGCTATATCAATATTGACCTAATAACTATTTTAGTACGCAAACTCTATTAGTGGTAGGTGCGTATCCCAACTCCCCCCTGAACTTTATGACACAAGACCTAAGTATATCCTCAAGTGTTTGGATGGTCCTTTTGGACTGTCCATCCATTTGGGGGTGAAAGGAAATGCTAAACTTTAAATGTGTACCTAAGGCTTTCTGTAAGTTGGGCCAAAATTCTGATGTAAACCTAGGTTCACGGTTTGAGACAATAGAAATCGGCATACCATGAAGTCTCACTATCTCATCCACTTAAAGTTAGGCTAACATGTTTAAGGGATAATCACTCCTGATTTAAAGAAAATGTGCGGACTTTCTTAACTTGTACATTATCACCATATAACATCGTGCCCCTCCCTCTGACTCCATGGAAGTCCTATTACAAATTTTATAGTAATCTTCTCCCACTTCCATTTTATGATAAGGAGGGGTTGCATTAACCTACAATCTTCTAATGTTTTGCTTTTACCTGTTGATAAGTTAGACCCTTAGAAACAAATTACGCTATTTCCTTCTTCATCTCTCTCTACCAATAGTGTTCTTTGACACTATGATACATTTTTATGCCACTCGGATGCATAGCGTAAATTGAGGAATTAGCTTCCTCTAAGATCTCTTTCTTTAATTCTTCTATATCCGTTAGACTTAATCATTACCCCCTCATCATTGTACCATCTTCCTTGATTGCAAGATCGGTCTTCAACTTCATCAATTGTAAATCTTGTTTCTATCCCTCTCTAATCTGATCCACCAAAATGGGACGAATATAAAAGGTAGCAATTAAAGCCTTAAGTCTGCCATATCTAATCTCATTCCTAGAAACCTCATTTCCATTAAAAGTGGAAGATATATTGACTTTAGTTATGCTATCGAAATGATAAGTATCCTAAGTAAAGCATCAACCACTACATTGGCTTTTATAAGGTGGTACTCTATTGTACAATCATAATCTTTTATTAACTCCAACCACCTACTCTACTTCATGTTTAGTTCCTTCAGAGTAAATAAATATTTTAGAATTTTATGATCCATTAAAATCCTATAGGGAATTTCATACAAGTAATGCCTCCAAATTCACAATGCAAAAACTATTACTGCTAACTCTAGATTATAGGTGGGGTAGTTCAACTCATGCTTTTTCAATTATCTAGAAGTATAGGCTACAATCTTATTATTCTGTATGAGTACTCACCCTAATCCCTCTTTTGAGATATCACTATACACTACAACTCCATTAGTCCCTAATCGTAATATGAGCACGGGAGTTGTCATCAGCCTTTGTTGCAATTCATCAAAACTTCATTGACAAGCATCTAACCATTCAAACTTCTCCTCTTTTTTACGTCAACTTAGTCAATGGGGTTGCTATTATGGAAAATCCTTTAATGAATTTCCTATAATAGCCTACTAATCTAAGAAAACTCCTGACTTTTGTCACAGTTATGGGAGGTCTCTATTTAGTAACAACTTCAATCTTTTAGGGATCCACACTAAGTCCCTTAATTGAGATGACATGACCTCAAAAAGTAACCTTGTTTAGCCAAAACTGGCACTTACTAAACTTAGTGCTTTCATAGGGGTTGTAATACTATTCGAAGGAGTTTTGTATGCTCCTTATAACTGCCTGAGTACATCAATATGTCATGAATAAAAATGATCACAAACTTATTTAGGTACTCTCAAAACACCCTATTTATCAAATCTATAAAAATAGCTGGAGCATTTGTTAATCCGAAGGGCATAACTAAGAATTCATAATGTCTGTAACTAGTCCTAAAGGTAGTTTTCGGAATATCTTCACTACGGACTTTCAACTGATAATAACCTAATTTTAGATTAATCTTTGAATACATCTTGGATCCTTGTAACTGATCAAATAAATCATCAATCATCGGGAGCAGATATTGGTTGTGAGTTGTCACTCTGTTCAGTTGCCTAAAGTCGATACACAACTTTAAACTCCCATCCTTCTTTTAAATAAATAAGACTGTAGCTCCTTATGGAGAAGTGCTAGGTCTCATGAAACCCTTATCTAATAACTCCTTTATTTGTACTTTCAACTCCTTTAACTCCACTGGAACCACTATATATTGAGTAATTGAAATCGATTGGGCTTTTAAAGGTAAATCTATCCTAAACTCTATTGCCTATCTGGGGCTAATCTTGGAAGATCCTTCTGAAACACATTAAGGAACTCTCAAACCACTGGAATATCTCCTAATTAAACCTCATCATTACTCAGTTCAATCATGTAAGCTAGGTATTCTTGGCATCCTTTACAGAGCATTTTACTAGCTACTATGGTGGACATTGTAATAGTGTGAAGAACCTTTTTATATCCTATAAAATATCACCTCTGGTTTCCCTAATCAACTCAACATGACCTCCTTTTTAAAACAATCCACCACCGCTCGATGTGTGGATAACCAATCCATTTCGAGAATGACGTCAAAATCTCGAATATCTAATATGATCCGGCTTACCAAAAATCCTTACCCTTAATTAATATTCTACTATTTACAAACACTCTTTTAATGAAGAGTGAGTTTCTGGCTGGGCGGAAAATACGATCCAAGTGTCTACCAACTAAGGCTCAACACTCAAATTTGCATAAAAATTCACGAATATAAAAGAATGTGTAGCACTGGATCTATTAAAGCATATGCATCATGATCAAAAACAGAAATCATGTCGATGACTACATCTGGTGCGGCATTGGCCTCTTATTAAGTGATTGCAAAAACTCAAGCCAATGCGTAGGCTTTACCTGCCTGTCCTATAAAACCTGCTCTAAACCTTTGTTGGATGTAGTAAAACTCAACCCTCTGCTCTGATAACCCCAGCCGCCCTGTGTAATCCCCTTTAGTTTATAGAGGTGGTGAAGATCTAGCCGCTGACCTCTCTATGATGACCAAATGCGGATAATCTCTAATAAAGTGTCACTTATAATCATAATGGAAGCAACTCATCTTATTTCTTCGAAACTCACCCAAATGTCTTTTTCCATAAGTGGTAAACTCTGGCACTTAGGGTCCTAGTGTTGTAGGAGTCTATGGGCCTAATTGGTAACCCAAAAGATCCTTGCCTAGATAATCCACCTCTACTACGAACCATCCATCTTGATTTATTTCTCTTTGCTGAACTCTGGGATGAACTAGCTGGTGCACTATGCTTCAGTTCTGATCTAGAACTCTAAGTGGTTGTTATTGTATTTGTCTCCACTTTTATTATAGTTTTAACTAATTCCTCACAGTGTGTCTGTGAAACCAAAGACAGATGGATTTGCAATATGGGACTCAATCCTACAGCAAACCTCTTGAACTTTTGCTCTTCATTGTCAGCAACAAACGAAACACTTCTAACAAGTTTCAAAAATTCCTTTACTCTAGCATCTTTGTAACTTTGTGGGTAGAATTTTTCTGTGAACTCTCTCTAAAGTTCTTCTTATGACACCTCATCTGGATGTCGTCACTCAATAGCTTCCCACCAATCCTTCACCTTATCCTCGAGGAGAAAGGTGGAAAAAATAACTCTCTATTCATCTGTGCATCCTCCAACTCTACATATCTTCATAACCCAATCTAACCATGTGGGTGTACTATTAGGATCTCCACTTCCATCAAAAGTCTTCGCACCCAATTTTCAGACGTGCTCAATTGAACATCCTGAAGCTTCCACATTTTGACTTGGCTGTTGAACTTCCACGTCGAGCATCTAAGCCATTTATTTTGCATTAAAATTCACCCTAGTTGGTTTCATTGGCTTTCAAAATTTGGAATGTGGCTGGTTCATAGAGGCACTCGTTGAGTCTGGCATGTGTTCATCCTTCCATGCTGGAGGTGCCTCAGCTGCAGGAACTGTTGGAATGGCCCTCTCGAGATGCCCACAGCCTTGTCTGTGCATCGTTCTTTGTATTAAAAAAAATGCAAACGTGTAAAATTTTCTGTTGATGAAACCATATGTATGTAAATCATAATATTCTATAAGTCACCTTACTTTAAAACAAAAAGGAGGTAACCCAATTTTTTAAAAGCGGGCTCTAATACCAACACCAACAAGCTTCTATCCTGAAACGACTAGGTGTTCTATTTGGCACCCCATAGTGACCCTCTAGTCGATATCTGATCCAACTGAAAAATTTCTATGGAGCTGAGCCTACTACCTTTCTTATCGAAAAACTTTAATTTAATATAAAAATATATATAAATAGCGGTTTTTTACTTGTAAACCATTTTATTAAAATTTCAGGTAGCACAACGATTGTATTTTGACATCCCCAAATTTTCAAAATCCCCGTAAAAGTTCAAAACACCTCTATAATAACATCAAAATCCCCAATACAAATTTTGGACTTCAAGTCTACTTACAAGCAATCTCAACAATCACTTCCATAAACTTTAAAAAGCTAAAACATATTCATGCTTTGTATTTAAAAACCTTTATAAACATTCATTCTTTACATAAATATACATTCCCAAACATATTTAAAAATATTCAATAGTTCCAAAAATATTTTTAAGGCAAAAATGCCTACATAATAGTACATGACAATGTTGACTACTCATGAGGTGGAGTCCCTACTACTGAAGCCCCTGAGCATGCACTTGGGAGCTTTTATTTTGAAAATAGAAAGTAGAGTGTGAACTAAACGAGCTCAGTGAGTGCTAACATTTCTATGCAAATCATATTTAACAATTAAAACCTCCCTAAAAACAAATTCATTTAATTTCTAATGATACAATACCAATGTAAAAAAATATGCTTTCAAAAAATCAAAATTTCAAGTTACTAATAAAGTAAATTGTTGCAGCATCATTATTATCACGAAGTTTCTTACACGATATAAAGTACCCTTAGGTATATACAGTCACAAAGTTGGTTCTGCATCCCTCACCCGCGACTAGTTAACCAATAGTTACGAAGCCGATTCTACATAACTTACCTACACTAGGTTAATCACTATACATCAGTGATTACAAAACTAGTTCTACATCGCTTACTTGCACTAGGTTAACTGCTATACATAAATGATTATGGAGCTGCTATACATCAATGATTATGGAGCTAGTTTTGCATTGCTTATCGGCAATTAGTTAAACACTAATTACAGAGCTAGTTCTACATCACTTACCTATATTAGGTTAACCTCTATATGCAGGTAATTATAGAGCTGGTTCTACATCACTTACTTGCAACTGGTTAACTACTAGTTACGGAGCTGATTGTACATCATTTACCCGTACCAGATTAACCGTTATACACTGGTATATTAATATGTATAAAACCTAACAATGTACCATAGGCTAAAAAAAATCATATTTCCTTTTTATCAACCAATGACATAATTTCAATGTAACTTCAAATCGCATGAAATTCAACTTTCAACTTCAATTCATATATTGCTAAAACATAAGCTTATACTAGCAATATTCACTTGTAATGTATCATTCATATAAAACTCATAACTATACAATTTAAAATCACATGTCATCAATTCTTTTGCAAAGAATTTATTCATACAAAACAATTAAAATACACTCACTATTTTGCAAACTTATCGCCAAGCACACTCACACCTTTGGTGCCTCTCTTTCACCTACACAAACCACATTTCACTTAGGCATTTGTATCCAAATTAGGAAATAAGCCATTAAAACTATATATTCGGTTTAAATGAATTCGAGATTTGTATTTAATTACGTAACACGTATGCTAATCATATTTTCACTTTAACTTCTGTAAGTTAATTTATTGTTCTCCGTTTCAAAATCTAACTTCTAAAGTTACTTCAACACCATCTTTTTCCCATTCCAACTTATCAATTTCTTCAAAACACTACCTCACCCAATTCATATATGGTTAGTCATATTTTATTTATTTCTAGGGGTGTGCAAAGTTTCATAAACATCTAAAAAGCTTCGGCTATGATTCAGCAAAATTCAAAAACAAAAACAAACTCAAAATAGTGCAATTTCTTGCTTGTTGTGTCCCATCCCAGAATTCATACCTTTAATTTTTCCATAATTTTGATATAGTAAACATTCAAATTAGGTTTTCAGGTCTTCTATACATTTATTTTATTGTGTCTCTAGTTTCCATAACATCAAAACTCTAGCCATTTGAACTTCTAAATCATGAATTATGCACCAAAAATCACAAACTACCCTAATATTAAGGCAACATAAGGTCACCTTTTTCAATCTCAATTTTCAACGTCATTAAGCTAGAATTTGGTCTGATTCTCTTCTAGACTATGTCTTAAGTTTCATCTCCAATTGAATTCAAACACTTTGGAGATTTGTAAGTCGAGTTATGGTCAAAACAATGAGACTAGTTCAAACGAACCGAAGATAGAATTTCATTACACATTCCTCTCTTTTCATATTCAACCAATTCCATGCAAAGAAACACCAAAGTAATACCAAAACACAATTGATCTCAAACATATCTATCCCACTTAAAAAACCCATAAAAATTAGAAATTTAAGCTATTTTCCACCAATCTTTTAGGTATTTGATGAATACTTCAAGATTCCTCCAAATCACCATCAAATTCCATCAAAAACAAATAGACTCTTCTTCCACTTTCCCTGGCTAACATTCACCCTTGCCTTCTCTTCTTTTCCTTTTTTTTTGGGTCTCTCACGTTGCTCTCTCATCACTCTCACGATTAACATTTAAAAATGAAGCAACATGTCTTACTTTCTATTTTTATACTCATTTAATAGATTCCATATGTCACCTTCCTATTGGCTCTTTTCTAAGGATTCATCAATTGACTAATTTCTTGTAAAAAGACCAAATTGCCCTCTAATACATTTAATTCATCAACTAATTGAATTAAATCCTAAAAATATTCAACAACCATCTTATCGTCAAATTCATTGTGAAATACTATAATTAGGGTCAATACTTATTGATTAGATGGTTTAAAATTTTTTGAATGAGCTTAAAATCAATAATACTCATTATTTTGCAAAAAGGGCATTTTAGTCCTACACTTTCAGAACTCCCAAAATCCATTCGTTTGAACTTATTTTCGGTTCGTTTTAGTATTATTGGACTCTAATACATATTTCGAATAGTTTTTAATATTTCGGGGTTTCGTCCCCCAAAAATCACTATTCGTCCGAAAATATTATTTACCAAACATAAAAATTTATATTCAATAAAAGGAAAGGTTCAGGATTTTACACTTAATATC
>JAOSBO010000009.1:7992509-8005805 GCA_027563915.1 Erythroxylum rotundifolium | reverse complement strand
TGTTTAAAATTTTAATTATACAGAATCATTGTTGATTCAAAGTAGTAAAGATAATTATACTAAAAGTTAATCTTTGTCAAGAAATATTAGAATCAATCACAGTTAGTATATTTTATACTAAAAATTAATCTTTGTCAAGAAACTAGATGCTTGTAATTTTACAATTTTTTACTATCCAAAATGTAATTTGAAAACGTTAGCAAACAATACGTCAATCTTCATAGGGCGTTGTTAAACTAGAGATAATGGTTTTATAAATATTGAAGTATTTTAAATCTCTTCAAACTCGTAACTTTGCAATTTTGAGTGTCTCGTTGATATATTGAATAACTATACATATAGGTAAGTTGATTAAGATAAATAATAATTTGGAGCATGTGTATTATAATGATCCATATAAAGCTTAAAGAATAGTTTGATTAAGATAAATAATGATGATAGATAATTCAAGTGACATATTTTAGTCAGGTTAGGTAGAGTTATTTTTAGAAGATGCATATATTCCAATAAGGGAAGCAGAGAAAAAATATGGACAAGAAAAAGCTTGTCATTCAAGGTATAAGAATCAAAGGAAAAACTTATATAGATCATTAGCTTTAAATATAAAAAGCTATGAATATTCGGTATCCCACATAAAATCAGTGGAATATTGTGTTATTATAAGAGTATGATTACATAAGTAATAGAGATAGGAAAATTAGTATCATTGGTGAAGAAAATACTCTTGAGGTTATTATTAAAAAAATAACATAATAAAGGGACTAATAAAAGATAGTTCACATAAAATATTAACTAATTATAAATGATAAAGTAATGGAGATGGTAAAGAGTTACAATTAAATAATTCATTTTTAAAACTTTAACTTATCGATAAGTGTGTTTTACTCACCAAATCATAAGTTTAAGGTCAAGTGTAGTAAGCTTTTGTTTCTTTTGCTAATGCAAATCTCTTACTTACCAAAAGAAAAAGAGAGTTACAACTAACAAGATGTAAGAATAAGAACAAAAAAGTAAACAAAAGGTGGAGATGAACTTGTTATAGTAGATTAAAAATAAAAAGTTTAGTTAACTGTGAAAAAATTATCTTTGATAAAGAAAGTAATTATTTTAATAATCAAAGACTTAAATGATAAGAAGTTTACATTTGATGAGGATGATAGAGTCAAAATTATACACAGTTTAGTCTAGTTTGGGAATTTGAAAATATCTAGACCACATAACCTATTCAATTATTAATTGTTAAATTTAAGCTATTAAGAATTTTCATTATCAAGACAACCTTATTTATATAATTTAATTTATCTAACCAAAAAGAAGGAAAAGACAATGAGCAACTAAGGAGAATTGAAAAGTCAAATTTCAAGTGAGGGATTATAACCTTTCAAGGACCTTTCCTTGTTATACATTTTGTTGATTACTGTCAACATAGAATATATAAATAAGAAGAAAAATGAGTGAAGTTAAAGTTTGTCATAACTCATACTAGAAGCACACCATACAATTGTTGCAAGCCTCAACAAAAGATTGAACAACTTAAATTCAATACCCCACACCATATATATAAGTATGTCCAACAAAAGATCACAAGGTTGGTATCCTAATTTCCTAGTCCAAAGCCAATTATTGCTTTCCAAAACATGCAAAAAAAAAAAAAAAACGATAACTCACACCATCCATAACAATTGATGATGCTTAACACAAAGTCTCTATAGCAAAAACAATAGGTTAATACTTGTTTAAACTCTTCATAATAGTAGTGATAGAGAAGAAATATAAAATTAATGATATGTTAAAACTTGAAACTATAATATGAAATAAAAATCAAATATTTAATGGTTCAAATAAGATAATTTGTTGTACCAATGTCCTCCAAGGGGCACATTGGTAAACCAATATTCCCTAGTAGTTAACCAGTGTTAACGTGTAACAACCAATATATTTTGTGCATTGAATGCGTATTGGTCGACCAGTATGACCTAATGGTCGACCAATGCATGAGAACTTGTCTTTATCATGACTAGTTTTGTCTCTAATAACTAGTAGGGGTCTTAAAATGTTATAAATATATGTCTTCTCATTTATTCTTACATTAAAAGACAGTTGGGTGGCTTGTAAACATATTTCTGAGTGATTATTAAGTATTTGAGCATTCATTATCTCATGTTTAACTAAGTGAGCCTCTTTGGTATTATTAAAGGGGTAAAGTGAGATATCTTGAGGTGCAAAAATCTATTGGAGTTTTGTCTATTATACTTAAGGGTCTTTCAAGTGGCATTAAGGTTTCTCTTCACCTTTAAGGAAGATTGTACAAGGGTTCCCATTTGTCAATAAATGATTATACAAAGGTTATCATTCACCTTAAAAGAAGAGTCATACTAGAATTCCAATTAGACTCTTATATGTAGACGTAGGCAAGGGTTGCCTATTAAACCACTAAAAATCATTTTACATTTCATTACTTATATTGAAAAACTAGTGTGAGATTTTTTGGAAAGTATGGACCTATGGAATATAGTTTCAAATAGCCCCTTTATACTTATGAAAATTGTAAATAACGAATAAGTAATTAAACTAAAGGAAGAATGGGAACCTCAATATAAGATATTCTTATTTTATATATTTAGAATAAATGAATTCAATATGGTCTTAATGTGTGGAACAAATTTTGAAAATTTTCATAGATTATAAATTATGCATGATAGAACAAATCAAGTTAAGGAGAGCAAAATGAACACGTTAACCCATAAATAAGAATTATTTCAAATGAAATACTGATGAAAGCATTTTTAGTATGTGCTCAAGATTTGCTGATATTATTAATGCTCTCAAAGGTCTTATAAAGGCATATATTAATGTTAAAACGATAAGAAAGTTACTCAGTTGTTTCTGATGATAAGGAAAACTAGAGTAACAACTATACAAAAAGCTAAGGATCTGATAATACTACTATTGTAGGAGCTCATTGGATGTTTCCTCATATATGAATTGAAAATTTAAGAGATGTAAGAAGAAACAATGCTTCCATAAAAAAGGAATTAGCATTCAAAGTCTCAAGGGAGGAATCAAGTGAAGAAAAGAAATCTAAAAGTGAACACAAAAAGATAAGATATGGAATAACAATTGGAAAAGGTCTTTCTATATGTGCAGAGGAGTCAGTTAAAGAACATAAAAAGATAAGATGTTTTTGTGTTTTTCAATATGAATACATTAGTATTTGTATACATTTAGTGATAACGTTGATAAGATTGGATCTTATCATATCTTAGAAAATACAAACATAATGACAAGTTAGGGATCCTAATTGAAGTAATTACAACAAAAAGATAAGATTAGGAGGAAGATGATTTTCTGTTAAGGAGCTTGTGATGTACATGTAGAAAAGCACTAGAACCCAAAGACTTTGCCAATATGTCAACAATTTGCTGAGACACAGGGACATGACATAAGAAGAGAGATTTCTTTACTACTAAATCATGAATAAAATGAATGTTAATTTCAATATGTTTAGTATGAGCATGAGAGACGAGATCCATAATAAGGAATGATATAAGAGTGACTTAGTGTTAGACAAGCCAATTTCACTAAGTAGAGAGTTGATCCAACATAATTTAGTAGTAGCTAGAGCAATCCTTTTATATTATAATTCAGTGCTAGATCTGCCAATAATGGGCTACTTTTCAGAGCTCCAAGAAATAAAAAATGATACAAGGAAAACATAATAACTAGATGCAAATTAGCAGTCTTCTGGAATTCGAGCCCAATTAACATTAGAATAAGCATAGTGTTAAGGAGGTAAGTTAGGTTAAATAAAGACCATGGGATGGGGTAAATCGAAGATACCAAAGAAATCCTTCAACAACTACCTAATAAACATCAACGGGTTAATGCAGGAATTAGCAAACTTTGTTAATTGAAAATTTTATGTTTGGTCTCATAAGACAAAGGTATTGAAAGGCACCAACTGCATTGCAATATTTAGTAGGGTGAGAAAGGGGTAGACTATGATTTTT
This sequence comes from Erythroxylum rotundifolium, assembly GCA_027563915.1. Taxonomy (NCBI): domain Eukaryota; kingdom Viridiplantae; phylum Streptophyta; class Magnoliopsida; order Malpighiales; family Erythroxylaceae; genus Erythroxylum; species Erythroxylum rotundifolium. The sequence continues at coordinate 8,001,795 of JAOSBO010000009.1, read as the reverse complement.
TGAAAGTAGTAGGAAAGGAGTAACGGGAGTGGAGATAGATTTGGAAGATTCAAGATAGATGCATAAAGAAGATTACGAGTATATTTAGATTAGGTAAGAAGTAGAATGGTGGATGTAAATGTGGCTTCAACATGAAGGGAGTAGTGAAGGGTGCCAAGATCTTTAATAGTAAAGGCATAATGAAGTTTATGAAGGATTGTTTGAATTAATTATTGTGAAGAGTCTGTCAACAAGATATCATTCAACTAAATAAGGAGAAAGATAGTATGAGTGTTTGTGGAGTGAATGAATAGGGAATTGTTGACTTTTAATGAAGTAAATCTATGGTCAGCAAGTCTATGATTCAATTTGTGAGACTAGGCTCTAAGGGCTTAGTTTAGACCATAAAATTCTTTATGAAGATAATATACATGATGAGGATGATGAGAATCAATGAATTCTGGTTGTTGATGCATAAAAATATGTTAATTTAAGTTCTTATATAGAAAGGTATTATTAATATCAAGTTGATGAATTGTCCAATTTTTAGCTAAAGCAAGGGTAAAAATAAAGTAAATGGTGGTTGGTTTGAATACTAGACTGAAAGTATCAGTATATTGAAGGCTGAGGGATTAGAGATAACCTTTGGCAACTTAGGAGCTTTATAATGATCTAAAGAGTCATCAAGATTAAATTTGGTTCGAAGATCCATTTATAACTAATAATGTTCACACTTAAAGGAGAAGGAATAAGGGACTAAGTATTGTTATGGTAGAGAGCATTGAACTCATCAAGTATCGCTTGCTAAAAATGAGAAAACTTATTTATGTAAGTAAAGGAAGTGGGGTTTAGATAAGGAGAGGAAGCAAATAGTAGTGTTATAATTAATGTGATCAGAAAAAGTTTTTATCTTTCAAGTACTGTTTTGATTACAAGTAATCATTGAATGAGAGGATGATCGGGGTGGTTAAGTAATGGGTGGTAATGTTAGAGGAAAGATGGCAGAAGGAGTAGGTGAATCAGGAGTAGTGGAAATTGATGTAGGATTGGATTTTAATGGAAAAGTGTTGGGTAATTGGAATTATAATGTTAAAGGTAAATAAGTGGTAGGAGAAGAAGGAGAGGCATGTAGGAGATTAGGGAATTGAGCTTCAATAAATTTAACATGTCAAGAGATATAGATATTTTATATATAGATTTTTCTTTTGAAAGGGTTAAAATATCTATATCTTTTATAAGTGGGAGCATATCCAAGAAACATATATGGAAAATATTTTGGTATGAGTTTGTTTATTCTAGTTTAACTAAGAAAGGGTTTGTAGGTACATCCAAAAACCTAACGATGAGTAAGGTTAGGAGGCGTATTGGATAAAAGTTCATGAGGACATTTGAACTTTAAGAGATATGTAGTAATAGATTGATGAGGCAAACAGTTGTGAAAAAGAAATTAAACCATAAGCATTTCAGAAGTGTGCTATGAATAAAGGTGATTTCTATTTCACTGATTTGATGAATTTTGTGTTCAGTAACACCATTCTATTATAGGGTATAAAGATAAGAAATACAAAAATAATAATGCATTGAGGGGTAAGAAAATTAGCAAACGATCATTTGGTGAGTTCAAAACCTTCATTACATTAGAACATTTTGATGTTAGTGGAAAGTTTACAAAAGTGACTTTGAAATATTGGAATATTTGTAAGGTTTGAAGAAGAAAAATCCAGGTGTATTGACTAAAATAATCAATAAAGAATAGAAAATATTGTGAACTAGAAATTGACAAAGAGAGTGATGGTCCCTAAATGTCATAGTGAATAAGCTTAAACGGTTTAATGCAAATTCTAGTAGATGTAAGGAAGGGAAGACAACATATATAAGGTACAATTGATACTAGTGTTAAGCACTTGAAGTGGAGAAAATAATTTTGAAAAGGTGTTATTGCATGGATGACCGAGACATCAATTCCAGATGGATGGAGAAGCTTAGTGAACAGTAAAGGTTATTGAATTTATAAAATAGATAGGAATCTTTAAGGGAATAGAGATTATTATAGATGCTTCTCGTAATAAGTGGAAGCTCGGTGAAAAGGTCCTTCACAACATAACCAGAAGAATTAAATTCAATTAAACAAGAATTCCCTTTAATAAATTTTGTAACAGAAAGTAAATTTGCAATAAGATTAGGTACAATGAGAATATTATGTAAATATAAGGGTCAAAGAGTTATAGGCAAAGTTAAAGAGCCTTTAGAGGGCATGGAAAAAGTATTACCATTCCAATAACCACTTGATTAATACATGATATGGTTGAATTTAGTCAAGAATATTTGTATTGGGTGTCTTGTATGAAGAAGTTGTAGTATTCGGGAGCCATTTGGAATTTACAAGAGGAATGTCAACGAATTTTTGATAAGTTGAATGTTTAAAGTATAGAAAGCAAGTTAAAATTATGTCAAATTATAGGGAGGGTTAGAAGAATTGTTCATAGATTGCATATATCAAAAGCGATAGAAACTAGCTACATGTCTAATTTTTTTAGGTAAATTTGACATTTTAGGAGCCCACGACTCGAATTAGGTCAAAATTTGATATTAGAGGATGGGTCGGTTGAGGGATACTAAGCTGGGCCATAAAGTTTGGATTGAGCAGATTGTAGTTTGGGTGATATGGGGAGTTATATGGTGGTTAAGGGCATAAAGGTTTGGGTTGGGTCCAAGAGAAGGGCTAAATGACCAAGCCTATATTGGTTAAAAGAAAGACCTAAAATGTTTGGGAGAATTCTTGAAGGTTAGTAGATGTTTCTAGGATCTAGAATGTTCATCGTTGTGAGCCGAGTTGCAGTCTCCATAAGCTACAATGAACACCATTTCTGGTGGGAGTCAAGATCATCTGTCTAATATTACTCTATCTTACTTTGTCTAATTGAAATACGTCATTGTTTCTGCATAAATTTTAAGCACTCATTCACTCGTAACTGTCACGAGCACACTCGTGACTTTTTTATTTTTTACTTTTTCATTTTAATTTTAATTATACTGTTATTACTTTAATAAAAAATTAATTTTAATTTTAACTTTAATTTTAATTATGTAACCATTACTTTTATAAAAATTAAAATTAAAATGATAAAAAACAAATTTTGTATCACGGGCATGACTTTTTCATTTTTATGACTTTTTCATTTTTTACTTTTTTTATCATTTTGATTTTAATTATAATATTATTACTTTTTAAAAATTAAATTAAATTTTAATTTTAATTTTAATTATAATTATGTTATAAAGTGTCACGTCCATGACATTTTTGTTTTTTGTTTTAATTTTTAAATAAATTTAAAATTAAAATGATTAAAAAACAAATTTTGTGTCTATGACAAAATTTTCAATTTTTATTACTTTAATATTAATTTTTTAAATTAAAATTTTAAAAATTGATTAATTTATTAAAATTGTTTAATTAATTTATAAATTATACAAGAATATTAAATTAGATTTAAAAAATTGATTAATGTTATTATTATTATTATGTTTGCTCGCATGCATATTAATGTAATATTAAATATCTTGTATAGACAACGCAAGAGCTGTATAGGTTATTAAAGGGCAGCGGGCAGGTAAGATTCTAAGTCAAAAGTAGATTTTAGTCTTATTGAAGGAGCAAGTATTCAACGAGTTTGCAAACATCATGTCGGAGTAGTTGCCAAAGGCACCTCCACATAAGAACATGGTAGACCACCGGATCGAGCTGGAGCTGGTAGCCTGCCTACATTTTCACCAGTTAGAATGATTTCAAACTATCGGAACTAAGAAGGCAGCTTAAGGATCTTATTGACGCAGGCTACATCAGGCCATCAAAGTGTTGGGGCACCGTTTCCGAAGCACGATGGAAGTCGTAGCTTGTGTATTAACTATAAAAACCTCAACAACAGCTGATAATTGATTATATCAGCTGATTTGACTAGTAGATAACATCAGTTGTTTATTAAAGATATTTAGTAAATCAACTTTATATTAAAAATGTTTAGTAAAATTAGTTGTTTAGTATTTATATATAAAACTCTATAATTTATAAATTAATTAAATGACTTTAGTAAATTAATCAATTGAAATAAATTGTTAAAATCAAAATAAATTATTACAAATGTATTGTATAGTTTATTTGGATTTTACAAGAATTCTCTGTAAAAAAAACTTTATCATTCGAGATGTTTAACATTGCATTAATATGCATGCGGGCTAATATAATAACAATAATCAAAATTTAAATTTAATTTAATATTTTTCCTGTAGTTTATACATCAATTAAAAAATTTAATAAACTAATCAATTTTTAAAATTAAAATTTTATCTTAAAAATAATTGTATAAAATTATAATTAAAAATAAAAAATATTTTGTGTCATGGGCATGAGTGCTACGCCTATCACACAAATTCATTATTATTTTCTTGTTTTTATTAATTATTTTAATTTTAATTTTTATACAATTAATAATTTCATAATAAAAATTAAAATAAAAACAAAAATAAAAAATGTGTTACTTAAGTGTCATGTCCGTGACACAATCCAATTTTTGTTATCTTTTTAGTTTTAATTTATTTGTAAAATTAACAGTACCATAATTAAAATTAAATTTTAATTTAGTTTTATTAAACTAATATTACTAAATTAAAATTAAAATAATAAAAAATAAAAATAAAAAACTCATTGCTGTGGCTTAAGTGTCACACCTATGAGCTGGTGAAAAATAAAAATAAAAAGACTCGCTGGTATGACTTAAGTGTCACGCCTATGTGCTGGTGACACACCTGTGACACTTTTATCACAGGCGTGACTTAAGTGTCAAGCCTATGAGCTGATGAGACACCTGTGACACTTTTATCATGAGTGTGACTTAAGTTTCTCGTTGAGTTGGTGTCACACTTGAGATACATATATCATAGACATCACAGTTATGTTTAAGTAAATGGTCATTTAAAATATAAGTAAAAACTATGACGTTTTATTAATTGAACAGACGGAGCAAGGATAGATGGAGAATCCTATCTCTTTTGGTGGAGCTTGATGGAATGACAACAATATCTGTTTGAGAAGTAGGAGTTTGGCTCACAATTCAGAGAGGGACCGAGGCGTTTTTTATTTTCCATTGCGGAAATGAAGACTCGTAGTCTAGAGGGAGACTATTGATGGTGAAGAGGACCAAATCATCAAACGACATTGGATCTTGGATTGCTACAAGGTCTTCAGTTGTAGAGGTGATGGTCGTAAGGTAATTGGCAATGGCGGAATCTCCTTTTCTAGTGGCGTGAAGTCATCGGTGAATCAGAGATCGTTGAGCTGTTGTTTGTTAAAGGAAGTAAGTTTTGACTGAAATCCAGTGGCTTAGAGCAGTGTCACAGTTGAGGCCAAGGATGCCACAGTGAAGGTGATAGAACAGTACACAAATTTATCCTTTTTCTGCTGAAGGAGATGACGGACTATTGGGGTCATGATGCTTTGGTGGTGGGTTGATGGATGCACAGATGTACGTAAGTAATATGTACTTTACTTGGTTTCTCCGAATCAAAAACTTGTTATTGTCTAGAATGGCAGTGATGAAGTTGGCGATGTTGGTAATCAGTAGTGTAGTGAAGTCTGAATGCATTGTGAAACATCAGTAAGTAGAAGTGAAAGGCACTGTAATAAATTCTCATAATTTCCTTTTACCGCCTAAACTCAATCCCTTAAAAAGAAAGGGTTGGAAATTTTACCTAAAAATTTGGGCTAGATAATGGGCCTAAGGGTCCAACTTGCCTAATCGACTAGGCAAAACCCTAAAAATTTTCCGTCTTCCTTGGCGTTCCTTTCTATATAAATGCATTAATCTTCGTTCTGGTTCGGGCTGTAGCGTAACATAATCATCATTTTGAGCTTTCCGCCTCCGTATAGTAGGTGGTTTTCTTGTATACTCTTGTTGTTCTCTCCCTTTCCTATTTGTTTTACAGTGAATGGAGCAAGTCAGCTTCTTGGCTGGATCTGAGCAATGAAACGGTCCGGTCAATTGAAATTATAAACTTGCGACATGGAAATCAAGTCCAGTATCACTCGCCTGAATTTGATATTCTTTCTTTTGATCTTTTTGGGCCCTTTTATTACTGGCACAGTTTTCTCACTGGTTTTGTTTTTATTTGTAAATAGTATTTGAGCTTCTTTCTGAGGTAATTTCAGAAGCAAACGCACTCTGTCCCTTAACTCCGACAAGTGTTTTGAGGCAATTTCTTCGTTTGCTATATTAAGAGCTATTTGCTATCCAACTTACTCACCCATATGATAGTTCACCTCGATGATCCTTCTGGGCACATGGTTGGATTACATATAAAATCAATCTCTCCTCTCTTTTTTCACATTTCAGTTCCTCAAATCACGATTTCAGTTTCCCTAACATTGCACCGAATATAGTCTCGTATAATATAGTTTAGTAAAAGCTGGATTTCTTCTCGTGCTGTTAGTGAATCCTCCAGCCCGTTCAAGCTCACTTCATACCCGCCCTGACTACAACTTTTTGGGTACAGCGAGCACAGGAGTTGGTATTCCTGAGTTCCGGACTCCCCGCAATTCCTAAAATGGAAAACGGAAAATTTAGGGGTAAATGAAGGAGGGCAACGTCTTTTTACAAATAAGGAGCCTTCTATATTGATGACCTTTAGAAAGAGGAGTAAATGAAAATGAAATGGACCGAAAACATTAGGTTGTGGATTCTTTAATTTAATATAATTATGTCAAATGTTTAAAATTGATTATTTAATTTATATAATTATGAAGTTGAAAGTACTTAACCCTTCGGGAATTAAATTCCAAGCTAAAGCAAGTGGATTGCAAGAAGCAAAGGCACGTTGAACTTCGGAAGGAGTCTTAAGTAAATATCATCTTAAGCATGCCTTTGCTGCCAAGTGTAGTAATCGTAACAAAGATGCTGAGGAAAAATATAATGATAATTCATGAATTTTCATATACTAATAAAGCACAAAATATTATATTACATGTTATGTTTCTTTCTTATAGATGAAGTTATTGATATGAGATATTTAAACAAATGAATAGGTATTTGTTAAAGAATAAGTTTTACTGAATTGATCTTATATGAAAATTTTATTTGAAATATTATTTGTATGTTTATAGAAATTTGTATTGTGATCATTGTATATGTGATTCTTTAGTTTGAGATGCTCGAAGTATTTTAGATAGGTATTGTTATGATTTAATACTACAAATGACTTATTCTAGGCGTGATGGAGCAATTATGATCCCTCAAGACTATTCAACACCAACGACCAAAATATTGAATTTCTTATTACACTGGCCGGCATGGGAGAACGGTATGAAATTAGATATTTATATATTGGGTATAAATATTAGTTGATGTTTATAATATCGGTTATATACCGGTTAATATTGAAAATTTTGCAAAATGTAGGGATTTATTAGATCTGAGTCTCGGAACTTAATATATAGCCACCGCACAAGAGGATTTGGGTGAAGAATGAAGATATTTATAATTTTAGACAAATTAATTTTAATTAATTAAATATGTAATATATTTAGTTGATAGTAAATTAAATAATATATGTTTTGTTTGATATTTCAATTCTACTTGATTGTTTTCTTATCACAAATCTTTGTTGTAAATTATAATAATTTGAGAGTTAAGAATATTTATTATTCTTTTTATCGGATGTTTTGATGTAATTATTATTTATTATATATTGAAAATTGTAATTGTAATATTTTAAATAGTTTATATTGTTCTTAATTTTATATTTGTATGATAATAATTGTCTTTTTATATAAATTTTGGTTATCATTTATATGTGAAATATCTGAAAATTATTGTTATTTCATATTAATTGTGATTATTATTTATTATTTTAATTTTTAAAGGTATAATTAAGAATATACAGTACAACTGTACAATATGACAATACCTAATTTCTAAAACACGCAAACAAATGGGGAAGATGTGTTAGGTAATTAATACGTCATGTGCGCAGAGAGCACGTTCCAAATAGGTTGCTCTTTATTTTATTATTTTATCATTTTTATGTTTTTAAGACTTGTTTTTTATATCTAAATTAGTTTAATTGAGATTAAATTAATTTAAGCTCCTAAAAACTTTATAAAAATAATTTCTTATTTTAGAAAAATAGTTTATAAAATTAAATTAGTTATTTTAAATTAAATTGAAATTCATTAATTAGACTCGTCAAAATTAAAAAAAATGTGCTTTTGTAAGTAATTAAGAAAGGTGTTCATATTCAAAATTTATTTATTTCAAGTTGATTAAAGAAATTGAATTTATGATTTTATTTTTTTAGAGAATTATTATTCTATTTATTTAGAAATAGTTTCTTTATTTATGAATTTTTTATTAGTTAAGAAAAGGAGTTTATTTTAAATTTTTTGAATAATTTTCTCTTAAATAAAATTTTTTAATTAATTAAGAAATCAATCTCTAAATAAATAATGTAAAGAACTTTTTAAATTAGATTTAAAGATTTGGTAACAAAGTTTTAGATATATGTTAATATCATATAGATGACAAAATGTAATAATATTTTAAGTTGACTAATATCTCATAAATTTTAATAACATTTAAGACTTATATTAACACCATGATAGCATAATCTAAGAGGTTGCATGAAGTAAAGCTAAAAGGTATAATATATTGATGGAATTGTTCCACTCATTTTAGCCTAATAAAAGCATAAACATGACTACAACTGAATGCATTTGTTATAGAATGATAATAGCTATCATTAGAAGAAATTACTGCATGACTTTTCTTCCTTATACAAAGTATAATAGAGATCGTATATATTTTTAATTGTTGCTTGTGAGTATTTAATATTAAATTTAAATTCAAAATTATTATAATTTTTAAGACATGACAAGAAATAAAATGTTGAGCAAGAGTCGTCAATTAAGATTTATACAAATATTTTGTACGTATTGGACCAAGGTAGATTTATGTTTAACATAAGTGACAAAATTACAAAGTTAGATAATTGAAACTATTCTTTTATGCCATGTTGGTTATCATTAAGTTACGTGTAAGGATATATGTATCTTTTTAAATTATGGATAATATGAAACTTGTGAAACTTATTAAGTTGAAATAATAACCAAATCAACCTTTAGAGAAAGGATGATTTAAATCTTATACATATGATATTTTAGATGTAATAACAATTCATAAAAGGATAATAATTATATTTCATTATACTACTAATGACTTATGTGTTATATTCATATTATTAGATGAAATATTGAGTTAAA
>JAOSBO010000009.1:7916616-7938193 GCA_027563915.1 Erythroxylum rotundifolium | reverse complement strand
TGATCTTGCACATTACAATTATTTGTACATGCATTCATTGACATTTTTCGGGTAATATTAATTGTTAAAAATGCAATTAAAATGTGAATTGTGAATTATTTGAGTTAAAAATTTATTTGGAGACTATTGGTATTATTTCGAAATTTTTGGTGAATTTTAGGAAATTTTCAAAAATTTGGGGTATTTTGGACTAGGAAAAAGATGACACATGATAGCCTCACATGCATGACAAATGGGTTGCATGCATGGGTGCCATGTGTGTGTTAAAAAAATAATAATAATAACATCTTTTAGCTCACTTGTTTTCAGTGTAGCTTTATCTCTGCTTTGTTCTGCACCGAAATCACTACTAAACTCCCTCTTCTCCTTGCTCATCCATCATTGAATCATTTACTGGTTTATGGTTGTGTATTGGGCAAGTCATAAACTACTTGTTTCTTCTTATTTTGCTTCCACTGAAATTTCACTACTGGAGATTTCATTTTTGCAACCAACGAAACCTGTTCTTCAGATCTCACTGCTAGAAATTTTCTAAACTTAAGTAAGTTATGTTTAATTTTTCTGGATATTGTGTAAATGATTTTGATGATGGCTAGTGTTAGACATGAAAACACACATGAGAAGGTTAAGCAGTAGAGTTTCAGTGAATGCATGTGCTAAATGACTTAGATGAAAATCGAATTTGTGAATGTGGAAAAATAGCAGAAAGTGTATTAATAGCTTGTGACACAATGAGTTGAATAGAGCTTATTGATGTAGATATAATTACTAAAAATATTGATGACTCACATTGCTCTGTTGTTTTGCCATATACTTACATGAATGTTTAGAAATGGAAAATAAATGCAGAGAAGGATGAATAGCCATGTATAATTTCAGGTTTTGATGCTTGTGTTTGATTTTGCATTTGGTTTGGTTTTGAGTTAAGGAAAAAGATCTAAAATGAAACATTTAAGATGAAATGAAGTTGTTGATGAAAATGAGAAATGCAGGAAAAAAATGAAAAATGCAGTGATGAACATGCTCTATTTCTATGATATATGCGTAAGTGTTTAGGAAATGTTAGGGATGGATTTATGTGAGGTTAAAGCTAAGGAAAACATAGAGTATAATGAGGTGTAGTGTTTTAAGGAGTAAAAGGACAGAAAATGTGGACTGAAGAGGGAAAGAAAAAGAAAGGAAAAGTGCAGAAAGTTGGGAAAAAACGCAGTAGAGAGAGAGAGAGAGAATACATGAACCAGATTTTTGTGTTTAAAGTGTAACTTTGAGTCTAACTTGATTAAAGGTTTTACTAGCTATAGAAATGCATACTGGATGTGTTAGAAGTATGTAAATCTGGAAATGGAAGAACATGAAAGAAAAGGGGGGAAATGTAGTTCAATGAAGAAGATGAAGGTTTAGGTTTTGGAGAGAGAGAAGGTTGTGGTTGCATGTATGAATTATGAATTATGAACTAAGGTATTTCATTGAATAGATCTAAGTCGTTTCACTATAACTTTCTCATTTGAACTCCAAATGAATTGAAACTTAGATCAATGGATTACTAAGACATTTTTCTTTCTCTCCATAAAAATTTAGAGCTATCTGAATTGAGTTGAAAGTGATTGATAAAATGAAAATTTGGAAGTCTGCTGGAATGTTAAGAACTGGAGCATTTTCATGGATATGCTTCGGTATTCTGATTATAACTTGATATATAGATTTCTAAATGATTTGATTCTTGATTCAGATTTAACTAGAGATATATTTTTACAACTTTCTTGAAGAAGTAGAATTTTAATTCTGTCTTTAAGACTATAAAAATTGGCATGAGACTGAGTCCTGACCTAGGTTGCTGCACTACCAGGGACATAAAACATGTCTTGTGATTGTTGAACAAAATGTATTGATGTAGATAGAATTAGGCTAAGATTTCTACACCAAATTGTAGCTTATTCGCTTATCTTTAAATTGGTATAAAGGTTGTAATTTTTGGATATAGGAATTGAGAGATATGGGTTGTACAACTTGAATGCATAATCATACATTAGCCAAAATTTCAAATGTGCATAGTCTGTGGTATTTTGAACATAACTCATAGAATAACGAACCAAATTGAATGATCTTGGTATCAATGGAGACTTAAGACATAGGAAAATAATTTGTTACAATGAATTGTTACCAAATTCCTTCATTTTCCTAATGAAATTAATTGTGTAAAATGGACCCGAAAGTGTACCTTTAAACAAATCTGAGTTAATTAATTGAAGGTGGATATTCAAATGATTATTATGACTAGATTGATGATAAGAAACCCGAAATTGTCATGAACATGCATTGTACATAGTTAGTATACATGAATGTGCATAAATGAATACATAATTGTACAATATTGTGATATGTGAATGTATTGTCTGTATAGAGAAACACATTAAACGACAGCATCCTGACATTGCCGGTACTTTAAAGCAATAGTTGTTTGGAGCATACTGTGAGTAACCTAAGATGGTCTCACCTTATTGTTTGTACATTATTGAACTGTGTTGCTATCTTATTGAACTGTACTGAATTGTGTTGATTGTGTACTGGATTCTAGACAATATTTTTCCGAGGTGTTTTGATGCATAAGAAAGATATTGGAAGTGTTGATTGAATGTGAATGCGTCTGCCTAAGTGATTTTCTAATTCTCAACTAAAAAGTTGAATGCCAGACCTAGTCCGATGACCACTGCTACTATGACTATTACTGTAACTGATACTGGGACTAATATACTATTATATTATAAGCAAATGAAAGTGATTAAATTTGATGGCTAAATTGTGGCATGCACTTCATTCCGATGCATGTAATATAAAGGAATTGTAACTAGTGTTGCTACTGATACTGTTACTGATAAGAGCTTTAAGCTCCCGCATATATGGTTCGAGCCTATGGCTTACTGTGATCAATGAGTGTGACTGACTGACTAAGCCTGATAATTCTGGATACTATAAAAGCACACAGTCACAACAATATAAAAATGAATGTGATTCTCACACATATTGCATTCGCATATAATTTGAATTCATTGAAAGATTTGCAAAGCTATATGAATGTAGTTATATGATTGAACTGCTTAACTAAGAAATGATTTATCTTTGATAGTATTTGATATTTGTCAAGTGGATTTGAACTGTATGATTCCATAGGATAATTGATCTTGTTTTAGGACATGAGTGAACCATCAAGGATGATTACTCTGCTGAGTTTGCAAAACTCATCAAAATTGCACCGTTGCTTTTCAGGTTCGAAAGTGAGATGACCTAGCTTCTAAGTCTCTGTAGAAGCGTATTTTGTGTGGCTGTTATAGTCAGATTTGGCTTAGAGGTCAATCAGCTGGGATTGAGGACATAGATGTTTCTTTTGAGTTTGTAGTATTTGGTGTGTAGTGAGTTGTTTATGTTCATAGGATAATGTTGTATAAACATGGATGATATTGTACTATATGAAACAATGTAAATTATGGTTTTGATATAATGTGATAACATTTTGGGTTTAGAAAATGTGTGATTGATGGTTTAGTGTATGAAGCCATGTTATGTACAGTGAAGGTGGGATAGTTAACATGTCATTTCTGACAGGCATGTGCACATGTATCTGATGGACAAACGTGTATATGTCAGTTGGGAATGGGGTGTTACAATAGTCCTTCAAATCAATAAAGAATTTCTTCTTTTGTTAACGAGTAAGACTCTTCGATAAGATATTAGCTAGTAATAATTTGCAACATCTATAAACCAAAGGATTTCAGGATTGCTTACCACCTATAAATTGTTTAGGCACTCTTTAGGGAATGAATCATTTATGTCTTCTTTTAACTTTTCTAAATGCAAGTTTTCTAGCTAAGATAGATGGTTTGTTGCTAGTTTTATTTAGAGACATAATCAATAACGACTAGGTTGTACCTATTACCAAACAAAACTAAAAAGAACTATGAAATCGATACCCTAAATATCAAATACTTCACACACAAGAATGAAATTATAAGGCATCTCATCATAATAAGAAATATTACCTAATCATTGGTAACTATCACACAAAGTAAGAATTTTTTGCATCGTCTTATTTAGACTATGGTGCCCTTTAGTTGGTCTAGCATGATAATGTTCTAGAATCTTCTACCTCTTAGAGTGAGGCACACATCTCTTAATTTGGTTTGCAGATATATAAACAAATATAGAGCTTCCCAAAGATAGTCCTTCAAATTAGTAAAGAATTTCTTATGTTGTTAATGAGTAAGAATCTTCGGTAAGATATTAGCCAATAAATAGTTTGTAACATCTATAAACCAAGACTCATCGGTAAGCTATATAATTTTACAACATCTATAAAACAAGGGATTTTAGGATTGCTTACCTCCTATAAGTTGTTTAGGCACTCTTCAGGGAATGAATCATTTATATCTTCATTTAATTTCTCTAAATTTGAGTTTTCTAGGTGAGATAGATGGTTTATTGCTAGTTTTTATACTTCCTTCTTATCTATAATCTCTAGATCAAATTCTTGCAACAATAGAATCCATCTAATTAGTCTATGTTTAGATTTATTTAGCAAGTATTTGAATTAAAAATGGTCAATATAAACAACAAATTAGACAAGACTAAGTAAGGTTTAAATTTATTAAGTGCAAAATCCACTACTAATAATACTTTCTCTATGGTAGCATAGCTCTCTTGGCATCCATCAAAATCTTACTAGCATAGTAAATTTTCTAGAAAGGCTTTTCCTTCCTTTTTCCAAGTATTTCACCTACTACGAAGTCACTTGCATTACAAATTAGCTCAAAAGATAAATTCCAATACGGTGGAAAGGGGCATTAATCAAAATTTCCTTAAAAATGTTAAAAGTATATAAACATTCTTGAAAGAAGTTAAATGGTGCATCATTTTTTTCCACCAATTTGTTTAAAGGCCTAGAAATTTTGGAGAAGTCTTTAATGAATCCCTATAAAGGCCTGTTTGCCCTAAAAAGCTTATAATAGCCCAAATCAAGGTAAGGGGTGGTAGTCTCCCTATTGTTTCTATTTTGACTTTATTATTGACGCAAGTTCTAATCTATTTATATGCTACAAATGCAGAGGTCGTGGGTGAAGTATATGAGGTGTCAATCCCTCAAGGAGTTGTCGAACTAATATAATATTAAGTTATCTAAGGCTTAAAGAATTATTACAACGAAAATGAAAATGAACTAAAAAGTAATTACCTAAAGATGATTGACAAAGAATTAATTTGTACAATTAACACAAACGAAATCGAATATTGAACAACACCAAATTCACAATAGGAAATCACATAAGAGAAATTACCGAATTATTAGAAAGGGATTTATCCTATCAATAATGCTAAACTAATCACTTTCGTGTTAATATGGTTTTGGTTCTAAACCATCGAAGGGTGGATTACTCTTTCTCGGGTTATAATCACTAAGCTCTAATTGATAAACCCTAATTAAGTCATGTTACCAAAGATGAAATCTTTTGATTAACAATCAGCCCACAGCCTAATCAGAATTTAACATTATATTAAACAACCAAGTCCTCATATGAGATCTCTCTCCATATAATTACCGATTTGATTATTTGCATGATCTATTAGGTTAATTAACTTTCATTAACCAACCCAATCATTTTACATTTGGTTTACTATCTCAATTTATTACCGAAGCATAAAGTTACAACAAATAATCCCAAAACCCAAATTAATTAGCACAAAACAACTAGATTAACATTGAATCAAGTTTAAATCCCTTAAAAAGTTAAAACATCATCATCAATCCTAAATCCATCAACATCATCATATCCATCTTACACATCCAAAGAAAAGAAATAAGATAAAAAGAAAATGTCACTTGGACTGGATCAGGATGGCTCGGGAAAGCACTCCTCTCTCCTCTTCTTCCTCTTCTCTCTCTTCTTCTCCTTTCTTCTTGGAGTTTCCCCAAAGTGGCAGAAGTTGGAGATTTCCTATGGCTCTTTCCCTTTCTTCATATAGTCTTTTCCATTTTTGGTAAACCCTAGTTTTCCAAGGTCCAAAAAGTCCCAAATGTCCATTAGTAAGTCACATTTGGGAGGTTGTTAGCACTGTTATTGTGCAAGATTTTAGCTCTTTGTCATGATCATGACAGAAGAAGCCACGATAGTGGTAGACCCTCTATGCTTCTATCACGATTATGGCCCTAGGCCTTGCTTTAGGCTTCCTCCAAATTCTCTCCATTCTTTGATATTTGATCTGAAACACTATCAAACACATCAAGGCACCTCAAATACACAAAGTTTAAACTCAATAGCATGCTCTAACCCATAAAACACTCAAAACGTAAATGTCTCACTAAATAACACAATCCTAACCTAAACATGAAATAACCTTTCAATTTAACAACTAAACACATACTAAATTACCCACAAAAACATTATGTAACCTACCACTATCAACATCCCCACACTTAAACTTTTGTTTGTCCTTAAGAAAAGACAAAACAAGCAAAACAATGACACACCAAACACAATTAACAACAAAACACACATATATGCAATAATGGGTCAATGGCATTAAACTTTACGAAACAAAATTAACTACAAACATGATCCCTGAAGCTGTTCTAACTTATTCACTTGTGAAATTTGTGTTTAGTACTTTGGACCAAATATACAAACTAATCAAGAACTTAATGTCAAACTCATTCATTTCTATCACTTACAAATACATATCGATAATTATTCTGTTAATCAAAATTATAACTATCCTTAAGTAGCTTTTCAAGAAAATTTGAGCTATTCAGTAAAACTGGTAGGATTTATTAACCAATGCAGTATGCCTTTTGACGTGAAGGAAAACATTTTTGATGAATGTCCCCTAGATACTCAACTAGGCCATGTTTTTATTAAGCAGCTTGGTTAGAATGTCATTATAGCCTTTTAAGTCGAAGGCAAACATTTGTGATGAATGTCCCCTAGTTACTCAACTACATCACATTCTCAATTGGCTACTAGCTCTATTCATAATGCGATTTGTTTCAAAAAGGGCAAGTGGAATAGTTATTTATTAAAAATAACACATATTTTTTATTTTTTATTTTATTGCCTACCTCATTTCTTTAGCTAATCATTTTCTTGGAAAGGTACTAACAATGCTACGTATTTAATTGGCTTAAAATTATAATTGAATGTGGTAAATTTCTAGAGTGAACAAACCAAAATCACATCCTAATTAACATGCATATTTAACCAAAACAACCTAGAATACTAATTTCATAAGCTAATAAATCTTGGCAACCTAAAAGACTATGTTCAAGGCTAAATCAATTATGTTAAGTTGTAGCCATTGACAAATTCACACTAATTACATCATGCAATCCTAAACAAACTAACATACAACATGCAAATTTTACATTCAAATAAAAACATATAATGCACATAACCCTCCCCACACTTAGACAACACATTGTCTTCAATGTAAGAAGAACAAACAAGTAATAAATAAGGTGGGAATAAAAATTAACAAAACATAAGAAACATGAGAATAATTGAAAATAACTATAAAATCAAAGACAAGGGTTAGAGTATAGTTACCGTCATATGGTTGAGCTGGTGACAATGTCGGAGGTGGAATCTCAACTTAACACTAAGATTGCTTTCTTGTCTTATAATTAATTAACAAAGAGTAAGAGAATTAGTAAGCCAACCCAGTCCAAATCGTTAAGACTTATTTATGGAATTGAAAATAAATCTAACTACACAACAATTTAAAACTAACTACTAAAGGTGTTAAGTTATGGTCATTTGCTTGACCTTCTGTTCTTGGAAGCATGTTCAATTTTCCAAAAGGAAAGAGATTGTTTCTTTTTCCTTCTGAATCACTCCTATAAGATATAGTTTGCATCAATGCCCATTCACCTTAAAGGTTTCTTTGTTTGCACTTTCCAATTCTAGGTCTCTATGATCAAAAAATTAGGTGACCCTAAAAGGTCCAGTCCATCACAATTTCAGCTTTCCTAGAAGCAGTCTCAACCTCGAATTGTATAGCAAACTTGTATCTCCCACTTTGAATTCATTCTACTTAAGATGAGATTCGTGCCATCTCTTTACCTTCTCCTCATAAAGTTCAGCATTTTTGTACGCATTAGAATGAAAATTTTCAAGTTCATTTAATTTTAGAAGTCGTTTTTCACCCACTTGCTTCTAATCAAAATTTAAGGCTCTTATCACCCAATATGCTCTATGCCTAGCTTCAAAGGCAAATGACAAGCCTTAATATATACAAGTCTAAAAGGAGTTGTTCTAATAGATGTTTTGAACGCAGTTCTATAAGCCCATAAAGCATCATCTAACCTTAATGCCTAGTCCTTCCTAAAGTTATTCACTAACTTTTCTAGGATTCATTTCAACTCTCAGTTAACGACTTCCATTTGTCCACTCTTTTTTGGGATAAGGAGTAGCAACTCAATGGTAGGCTCCATATCTTTTTAGGAAGGCATTAAAAGATTTGTTGCAAAAATGTGCTCCTCAATCACTTATTATAGTTCTTGGCACTCCAAATTGGTTAAATAACCTTTTCATAAACTTCTGGAAAACTAGCCCATTATTAGTTAGAGATGCCATGGCTTCGATCTAGTTAAATACATAATCTACCTCCACTAGAATGTACATATTCCCCATAAAGGATGGAAAAGGCCCCATAAATTCGATGCCCCATACATCAAAGACTTCAACTTCTAAAATGTTAGATAAAGGCATCTCATCTCTTTTAGAGATGTTAACTACTCGTTGATAGTGATCGCATTATGCTACAAAGCTTGAGCTTTTTTAAACAAATGTGACCAATAAAATCCACACTCGAGTACTCAAATTACTGTTTTGTTTTCTCTATAGTGACTAGCGTATTGAGCTTCGTAAAACTGTGTTAATATATCCAACATTTCTTCATTTGGAACACATCGACTTACTAAACCATCAGCACATTTTCAATATAAGATTGGTTCATCCCATAGATATTGGGTGCATTCATGCAAGAACCATTTCCACTATTGATACGATAGATCAGAGGAAAGTTTACCACCGACAACACAATTTGAGATATTAGCGAACCATGTTGTCGCTAGTTTGTTAAGTAATGTTAAGGTTTCATCAAGGAACTTCTCATTAATGTCATCACTTTGCTTGAATTCCCCTTCTTCCAAACATGATAAATTAGAATCACATTCTCCGCTCATTTCTTATCTCGCATTTCCATATCAAACTATCATAATAGTAGAACCAACACATTAGTCTCAGTTTCATGTCATTTTTGGAAAAAAAAAAGATATTTTAAAACAACGTGGTCGGTGAATACGATCACTTTAGACCCTAAGAGGGGTACAACCAAAACATGTCATATGCATACACCACTGCTAGTAATTCCTTTTTTGTGGTGGTGTAATTAAGTTGAGGTCCTATAAGGGTCTTGCATGCATAGTATATCACATGCAGCCTTTTGTCTCTCCTTTGACCTAATACGCAACCTGGTCACTTGCATCGCACATGACCTCAAATTGGAGTGTCCAATCAGGTGGCGTTAAGATTGGGGTTGATGTTAATGCCTCCTTTAATTGACTAAATGTGGATAAACATTTTTTATTAAAAAAAAAGGAAAGCACATCTTTGATTAACAAAATTTTCAAGGGTCTTACAATTTGCAAGAAATCTCTAATAAAACGACTGTAAAACTCATCATGGCCTAAGAATCCTCGCACACCCTTGACATTGATTGGAGTTGGGAGTTTCTCTATAAATTCTGTTTTCACTCTGTCCACTTCAAATCTTTAGTGCAAAATCTTATTCCTAAGCACTATCCTCTCCTGTACCATAAAGTGGCATTTCTCCCAATTCAGCACGAAATGTGATTCTTCACATCTTTAGAGTACCCTGTCAAAATTGATCAAACACATCTTAGAAGATTCTCCAAAAATTGAAAATTCATCCATGAAAACTTCCATTATATCCTCAATCATATCTGTGAAGACATACATCATACATTTTTGAAATTTAGCTAGGGCATTGCATAATCCGGAAGGCATCTGTGTATACGTAAAGGTACTATAAAGACATGTGAAAATGGTTTTTTCTTAATCCTCGAGGTATATGAATACCTGATTGTATCTTAAGTAACCATCCAAAAAGTAGTAGATTGAGTGACCAACCACTCTTTCTATCATTTGATCTATGAATGGGAGAGGGAAATGGTCCTTTTTAGTTACCTTGTCGAGCTTGTGATAGTCTATGCACACTCTTCATCCCATGACTATTCTTGTTGAAATTAATTCTCCACTTTCACTCTCTATTAAAGTCATTCCACCTTTCTTTGGAACACATTCTAATGGGCTAACCCGTTCACTATTGGATATGGGATAGATTATCCCTACATCTAAAAATTTTACTACTTCTTCTTGACCATTTGTTGGGGATCAACCTTCGTTGATGCTCCAACATTGCCCTACATCCTTTTTTGCGGTTTATTTAACGCATACAAACATTTGGGCTTATACGTAGAATATCAGATATTTTCCATCCTATGGTTTTCATCCACTTCCTAATAGTAGCCACCACCATACTCTCTTATTTCTCATCTAGTTGGTTAGAAATGATGATGGGTAAAGTTTGACCTTCACCTAGGAATCTATATCTGAGATGTGTAGGCAAAGGTCCGAACTCTAAAGAGGGTGGTTTCTTTGTGAAGGGTGGTATAGGTGCCTTAGTTCAGACTAATATGTTTTGATGAGTTTAAACATTTGACTCCTCCATCTCATCAACTCTTTCAGACTCATCCTTATTCTCCTCTTTTGTTGCATAGTATGTCTCCACTTCTATTGATTTCACCTATACAATGCAACTCCCTATTTGTTCTTTCATACTTTTATCTATAATGTCAATTTTTATACGTGCGTTGCTTTCCTTCAGATTCTTTAAAGCCTTGTTCATATTAAATTCTACTTGATATTCACCAATCCAAAGTGTCAATTTTCCTTCATGAACATCGATTAATGCTTTTCCTATGCTCATGAAAGGTTTCCCAAAAATTAGTGAACAATTCTTATTCTCCACAAAGTCTAAAACCATAAAGTCCATAGGAATAATGAACTTGTCCATTTGCATTAAAACAACTTCCATCACTCTAAATGGTCTTTTAATAGCTTGATCAACCAACTAAATTGGCATTAACATTGGCTTGACCTCGTCGAGCCCTATTTTCAGAAGATTGAAAAGGGCATAAGATATATACTTACCCCTAAATTGCAAAGATACTTTGTGAATTCAAATTCACCAACTACACAAGGTATTGTGAAACTCCCTAGATCTTTCAACTTGGATGACATCTAGCTAGTTAGTATTGAACTATAGGTGCCTATTAAAGCTACCGTTTGGTTATCTTCCCAAGTTCACTTCTTCGATAATATTTCCTAAAAAACTTAGCATATTTGGGCATGTGTTCTAAAACCTCGAAGAATGAAAGATTTATTTGTAAAGTCTTTAATTTCTCCATGAATTTCATAAATTGTGCATCCAGTTTAGTCTTTTGCAGTCATTACGGATATGGAACTTTGGGTGTATATGGTGAAGGAGCAACATAAGGAGGGTATTCGCTCATGTCTATATCTTTCTCTTTTTCTTGGTCTTTCTTAATAGGAGGAGAGTTTGCAACTTTTGTCTTTGTGAGTTGTTTAAGTTCCTTCCTACTTCAAAGTGTGATAACTTTTAGTTGCTCCCTTGATCTTATGGCAGAACTGCTTGGGAGACTTCCTGCACTTTGTGTAGATAAGGCATTTGTAAGTTCCTTCCTACTTCAAAGTGTGATAACTTTTAGTTGCTCCCTTGATGTTATGATGGAACTACTTGGGAGACTTCCTACACTTTGTGTAGACGAGGCATTTGACAATTGGCTCAATTGAACCTCTAGATTGTAGATGAATGAAGCACGATTCTTTGTTACTTGTTTGAATCTACCTTCCAAACTCTTTTAAGCATCATATAAACTTCCAAGCTTCTCCAATATTTTATTCAATTTAGCTTCTACAAAATTCAGTTTCTTCTATTGAGAATTAAATGGCCTTCGAGGTCGGAATTGACCTCCATCATTGTTTGACCACGAAAAGCTTGGGTGATTCTTCCACCCATAATTGTTTGTGTTCAAATAGGGGTTATTCCCTCTACCACAACCAAACTATGCTCCCATATACTTAACTTGCTTTGTTTCATTATTTTCATTAGGAAGCAATCAATGGTATCATGATTACCTTAGCTGCATAGCTCGCATCTTTGTTGATGGCCTTAATAGGGGCTGAAGAGGAAGCTTTATATTGTTCAACTATCATGTTAAGCTATCAATTTTTGCTTGTATCTCTATCATTTGGTTAACAACTATATCTCCCTTCTATTTTCGGATGGTTATATGTTGTTTGCTTCAATCATCCATCCACAAATAGTTGTTACTGGCCATTTCTTCAATCAACTTCACCGTTTCATCAACAGTCTTTCACATAAGCAATCCGCCTGATGTTGCATCTATGATACCTCTCATGGGTGGATTGACTCTATTGTAGAAGGTTTGTAAAATAAAGTTTTTTGGTAGGTTATGGTGTGGACATCTCCTTTGTAAATCTTTATATCTCTCTCATGCCTCATAAAGTGATTCCCTATCGCTCTTTTGGAAGTTCGTGATTTCTTTTATCATCTTCGTTGTTTTAAAGAGGGGAAAATAATTATCTAGGAATGCATGTACCAATTGCTTCCATGTTATGACATTTAAGGGACTGAGAAAGTGATACCAAGCTTTGGCTCTATCCCTTAATGTAAATGGGAAAAGCCTCATCCTAACAATGTCTTCTGACATCCAATGATATCAGAAGTATCACATATTTTGAGGAAGTTCACTATATGTGCATTGGGATCCTCGTTGTTCAGTTCGTAAAATTGCACATTTGTTTGCAACATGTTTAATAAGGTCGACTTTATTTTGAATGAAGTTACTTAAATAAGAAGTCTAGTAATACCTTGATTGGTTGCATTAAATCCCAGTCTCATGAAATCGATGAGAGTCCAAGGTTGGTTCCCTTGGTTTCCCTCCTTGCTAAAACTCTTGACGAAATTCCTCAAGCACAGGTTCTTCAATTTCTTCTTCTTGGCATTTGGCTCTTCGAATGGCTTCTTCCAGGCGATTGATGTCAAGTGCTAGGTTTCGGCGATCTAACTTGAACCTCGAGTGGCTCTTATATTCATGCAATTCACAAAAACAAGAGTGATAAGAATGCCTTAGACTACAAGAACTAGAATAATCCTACTACTCCCTACTAATGGCACCAAAAACTTGTTGAGGCAAGTTTTAATCTATTTAAAACCCTAAATATACTACAAGTGCACAGGTCGTGGGTATAATATGTGAGGTGTCGATACCTCCAGGAGTTTTCAAACTAATCTAATCCTAAGTTATCTAAGGCTTAAGGAATTATTAAAATGAAAATAAAAATGAACATAAAAGTAATTACATGAAGATGATTGATGGAAAATTAATTTGTAGAATTAACACAAAAGAAATCAAATATTGACCACCACCATATTCACAATGGGACATCACACAAGAAAAATTACCCAATTATGAGAAAGGGATTTATCTTATCATCAATTCTAACCTAATCACTGTTTTGCTAACGTGGTGTCAGTTCTAGACTATCAAGGATGGATTACTCTCTCTCGAGTTATAATCACGAAGCTCTAATTGATAAACTCTAATTAAGTCACGTTATCGAACATGTAATCTCTCGAATAATAATCAGCCCACAACCTAATCAAATTTTAAGCATTTTATTAAATAATGGGTCTTTGCATGAGATCTCTCCTTGTATAGTTAAAGATTTGATTATTTGCATGAGTTATTAGGTCAAGTAACTCTCATTAACCATCCCAATCATTTTGCATTTAGTTTACTCTCTTGATTTATTATTGAACCATAAATTACAACAAATATTCACAACATCCAAATGAATTAACACAAAAACAAATAGATTAACATTAAATCAAGTTTAAATCCTTAAAGAAAAGTTAGAACATCATCATCAATACCAAATCCATCAACATCATCATGTCCATCTTACACATTCAAAGAAAAGAAATAAAAAAAAGAAAATAAAATGTCACTTGGACAGGATCAGGATGGCTTGAGAAAGCAGTAGCAGTAGAAGCCTGCTCTTTTCTCCTCTTCTCTCTCTTCTTCTTCTTTCTTCTTGGAGTTTCCCTAAAGTGGCAAAAGTTGGAGCACTCCTAGGGTTCTTTCTCTTTCTTTATATAGTCTTTTCCATTTTAGGTAAACCTTAGGTTTTTCCAGGTCCAAAAAGTCCCAAATGTCCCTCGATAAGTTGCGTTCGAGAGGTTATTAGACCTGTTTGTCGCATAGGCCATGATCATGGCCTATAGTGCCAAAATTGTAGCACTTGATTTTAGTTCTCTATCATGATTACGGTAGAAGGAGCCACAATTATGGCAGACCCTCCATTCCTTTGTCATAATCGTGGCCTTGCTCTAAATTTCCTCCGAATTCTCTCTATTTTTTTATATTTGATCTGAAACATTAACAAACACATCAAGGCACCTTAAATACACAAAATTTAAGCTTAATAGTATGCTCTCCACGAAACACTCAAACACACAAATTTCTAAATAAATACCCATAAAACAATCACACACACAAATTTCTAACTAAATACCTTAATCCTAACCTTAAAATGTACTAATCATTCAATTTAATAACTAAATACATTCTAAACTACCCAATAAAACATTATGCAACCTATCACTATCATTTATCTACCTTAATTTCATATGGCCTAAAATTATGCCTTCTTGCACTATAAAATGGCACTTTTCCCAATTTAACACCATATTAGTTTCATCAGAAGCACATTTTCTAAATTATAGAGGCATAAATCTAAAGAGTTATCAAAAATAGAAATATCTTCCATGATCTCATTAAGTAAATCATAAAAAATGACCATCATGAACGATTAAAATATAGCAGACATATTGCATGACCCAAATGACATTATTCTATAAATTAACTATACTATAAGGACATATGAAAATTGTTTTCTCTTGATCTTCTAGGCAATAAGAATCTGGAAGAAGCTTGAAAGTCCATCCAAAAGGCAATAGTAAATGTTTCTAGATAGTCGTTTTAACATTTGATCCATGATAGGTAAAGTAAAGCGGTTTTTTCTGAGTAGCATCATTCAACTTCGTATAATCATTGCATACTCTCCACCTAGTGATGGTTCTTATAGGAATCAGTCCATTCTTCTCACTAGGTACTACCATTGTTTCTCCTTTCTTCAGTACAACCTGCATAGCACTCACCCAAGAACTATTAGAATTAGGGTAAATCACACCAAAATCTAGGGGTTTAATTACCTCGTCCTTTACCAATTCCCTCATATTGGGATTCAGCTTCCTTTAAGGCTACACAATTAGCTTGAAATCATTCTTCATAAGAATCTTATGAGTGTAAAAAGGAGAGAATAATTCCTCTAATATCAGAAATATTCCAAGAAATGGCTTTTAGACTTCTTAACTCATTTAAAAACTTCTCTTTTTGATCCTCCTTTAAAGTTGAAGTAATAATCACTAGAAGCTTTGAATTTTTCTCCAAGAATGCATATTATAAGTGATCAGGCAACTTCTTCAACTCCAACTTTGGCAATTATTCAATAGATGGTTTTAACTTCTTCTCCTTGCTTCTGTCAATCTCTTCATACTTTATCTTTCTTAACATAGGTTCATTAGTCTCCAAGTAGGGTAGTTTCCCTTTCTTTATGGGGCTATCCCCATCTTCCTCCTCACCTTGAGTGAGACACAACCTTAGATGGTCTTTAGAAAAAAATCTGGTACAATATTTGAAAATACGAAGTCAATAATATTAATAAAATAGCAAGATTCATCATAGTCAAGGCAATGTCTCGTGACATCAGATATTTTAAAGGTAAACTTTTTTCTCTTACCCTAAACACTATTTTGCCATCACTAACATCAATAATGGCTCTAGTAGTGGCTAGGAAGAGTCAACATAGAATCAAAGGTACCTCTATATCAACATCTATATCTAAGATGATAAAATCAATTAGAAAAATAAATTTACAAACTTGAGCAAGTACATCTTCAATAATGCCCCTAGGATAACTAATTTATTTTCTAATTGAATGCTCATCCCAGTGGGTTTTGGTTCACCTAATACAGTTTCTTGAATAATTTATAGGGCATTAAGTCAATGTTAGCCCCTAAATTAGTCAAAGCCTTTTCTACTAATAAACTATTAATTAAACAAAGGATAATAAAACTCCTTAGATCTTTAAGCTTCTTGGGCAGTTTGTTTTATAGAATAGCTAATAACTCCTCACTCAATCTCACAAGCTAACTCCTCTAATTTCATTTTTGAAGATAGTAAATCCTTAAAGAATTATGCATACTTTGGCATCTGAAATAGAGCCTTAAAATAGGTATGTTAACATGGAGTTAACTAAAAAATTTAAGAAATTTACTAAACTTATCCATGCAATCTTTCTCTAAATTAGTAAAATGTATGATAATAGGCTAGAATTCCTTGACTTTTAGATGATGCTTGACATCTTTATCTTTTTTTAAACTCCTTTTATCATTCTCATCCTCACTATAGGTCTTGTTTTTAAATTGCAATTCCTTTCCACTCCTAAAGGTGACTACTTTAATAAGTTCATTAGGATTTGCTTTAGTTTTACTATGAAAACTCCTTTATTGTATTTTAGAAACTAATTTTACAAGATGACCAATTTATTTCTCCAAGTCAAAAATAGACGCCTCTTAATTCCTTAATGACTTTTTAGTAGCTTAAAATATTGCCTTTAAAGTGTAGATAAATCTAGTAAGGAGATCTTCCAAGCTTGGCTTCTTTTCTTGAGGGAGGTGTTGCTAAAATTTTGTTAGAGCTTTATTCCTTTGTTGTCTTTGATTCCCCTAAAGTAAATTCAGGTGATTATTCCATCGTAGATTATACATATTACTTTAAGGATGATTTTAGGTTCTAGGAGCATTCCTTATGTTATCCAAATCAGGGATGTCAATGGGTCGGGCTGAGCCTGAGCCGTCCTTGGCCCAGCCCAGCCCAACCTCTATTATGGTAGGCTGCGGGCCGACCAGGCCGGCCATAGGCCACCCCGTGGTTGGCCCATGGCCTGAGCAGGCCACAGGTGGCCTAGCCCATGTATATGTTTTTTTAAATTTAAAAAGTACTAAACGGCCTCATTTTGGACTAAACGACACCGTTTTGTCCAACTTTGGCAGGCCGCGGGCCAACTATGGTCGACCTGTGGGCCAGCCCAAGTGAACCATAGTCGACCCATGGCCCTCCCGTGGCTTGTCCAACTCGGGCCAAAAACGGGCTGAGCCAGGTCAAAATTGCCATGCCTAATCCAAATGCTTAAGCTTTTCTATAGACTTTATTGCCTGAAATTCTTGTTCTAAATACCTTAGCCTACACACCTTACATTGCATCATTTGAAATAGTTAAGAATTCATTGTCATTCCATGAATCTTTTTACTTAAAACTTCAACCTAGCTTGCCAAAGTTATAACTACAACTACATCATAAACTTCGATTGGCTTGCTAGGTTTTTCTTAAGATAAACACCACTAATAATTGTTCATTGCCATGTCATTAATGAGATCTTGAGTTGCTTCTATTGTTTTATTTTTCAAATTACCCTTAATTTTTGCATTAATCTTTTGCCTAGTTCTTTGATTTGATCTCATTATAGAAATTCTAAATTTATAACCATAGTGGTAAACCACAATGTGGTCACTTCCTTACCATCTCCTTAAAAATCTCCCATATATGATATATGATTTGTGAATCAATCTGAACACAAAAAGAGATGTCATATCTTAGTTTAATATTCTTGATTTATGAAAAATACCTTGAAAGGGATTACTCTCTTATTAAGCACCATATGGTGATAGATCCCCTAAGTAGAGAATTCAACCATTTCTTAGCTCTAGTCCTTAGTGAGAATGGAAATAATCTTAATCTAATTGCATCAATAGTGGCATTATTGATCTTAAAGGTATCACAAATCTCTAGCAAAATGACTATATGTTCATTTCAATCCTTGTCCTATAGCCTGTCACACTAGATAAACTCTTATACAATCTTAACAATATTGAATTTAATATCAAAGTTGTTAGCAATAGTCAGTCTCATAATGTTAGACACCATCCTAGTAAAGTGTGGTTTAGTGTAATCAAACATCATACTTGTTTGGTTGCCATGATTTTTAATCCTTCGATCTTAATATGGCATTTGAAGTCCTCTATTTGTTAATCTAGCTCTACCTCTCTAAGTTAGGTACTTTGAAGATTTCTAATAGTTGTCCTCTCAATTTCTAGATCTTCTTCAACCAAGTTAAATGGATATCTTGGAGTCATATACTAACCTAAAGACCTGTAGAAGGGACAACATATAAGAGTCAACAAAACATCATAATAAATTATAAAAAATAAATAAAAAGAACTTAAATGAGAAATAATGGTTAGGTTAAAAATTTTAAGTTTTCCTAACATTATATTCACTAGTAAAAGTACCAAAAACTTAACATGTAAGATTCTACCTTATAAATCTACAAAGACAATTGAACCAATCGAACGATAGTATAATGACAGTGAATATCGAGTGTTAATCCTATAAGGACTTAAAGCATCAGCAATTACCTCTTTTCTAATATCTAACTGAACATTTAAGATGATGGTTTAATTTAAAACAATAAAAATAAACTATGGTTCAATAATTGGTCATTACACCAACATTAATTTAATCGCAAGTGCATATCGTAGTTGTAGCTGGCATAGGTAAATATGGGTTGATCCCATAAAGAAAGTAAGTACCGGTAATTAACTTTCTCCTATTATCTAACTTATGAATTAGATGTTGGTTTTTAATTAAAAATAAAACTTACACAAATAAAATTAGGAAACAATGATGAAAAAAGACCAAAGGAAATTACTTAGAAAACTCAATATCAAAGATTAGTGTCTAGGCAATGAATCCCCCTAAAAATCATTAATTAATTAACCTTTTACCATACAAGTATTTTATTGATTATTGGACCTTGGAAATTTCTATCTTATGTTAATACCTCTCTCGAGACTACTAATAGTAGGTTGATTAACTGAAATCTTTCTAGTTAAAGTTCCTAGGATTTCATAATCGGTTTATAAATTTTTCTATTAGGTTTGACCATAATCTAGAGGATTTATGTTGACCTATCTCTATGTTTGCAATCAACTCCTTTTAATTATGATAGATCTATTCATATAAAGGATTTCTTAATCTTAATGATATAAAATCAAATCACGTACTAATATTCCAGGTATATTAGAACATGCATAAAACTCATAATTAAATCACAGTAATTGCATTAAATAGAAGAATCAAGACATATTTTTATCCCAGTTAGGGTTCATTAGACACTAAAAACGTTTATTTACAAATAACAGAAAACAAAATCAAAGATCAAAAGGAAGAAAAATGAATTAAAAAAGAATCATAATTCTAAATCTCCTTTTTTCTTCTATTGAATGTTCTTATAAGTTTGAGATTTGATTTTATAATTTGTTGGATATATTGATGAATTGGTCACGTTCTCCATGTTCCTTCATCAAAATCATCCCTTCTTTATGTTCTTCACACCTAGAATCTGTTCGCTCAAGGTTACACATGCTAAGTTTTACTATTTATAACCTTAATAATTACCACAATTGGTAATTACCTCATGCACACAGGTTGTTCATATGGTACCTAAGGTGTCGATCCCACGAGGAATGGAACTAGTCCTAAAATCTAAAGGCTGCTAAGTTCGCAATAGCTAATTAAACAACTACTATAGAAATTAAAATTAATCGATAATCAAATATGAGAAAATAAAGTGCCAAAAAGTCACAAAATAGCCAACTCACACAAATAATATGAAAATCAACCTAGAAATGACCAATCGAGAGAAAGGGGGATTTATTTTGAAACTAAAGAAAATCTACCCAATTATGTAATTTTCGATTTAATGGGTCTAGTCAGCCCTACGGTGAATTACTCTCTCTCGAGTCATAATTCTTAACCCTAATTGATAATTCCTAATTTAAATTATGGCATTGCAATATCTAAATTTATGATTGACCCGAAATCTAAATTAGCTCTAAGTTGTCTCTTAACCTATTGGGAATTTATGTTTGATCTCTCGTTACACGACTCTATCGATTTGACTCAACTCTCTAGCTATTAATTTACCTAACTCTCATTAGCCTAAACAGATGATTTTCACCTAGCTCACCCTCTCAATTTATTGCCAAGTTATGGAGAATCGAAATTGAATCATAATTAAAACGAATAGAACAAAATTAAATAAACTTTATTAATCTCAAGAATAAAAACCCGAAGGTGAGTTTAGACAAAAGATCAACATTCAATTACAAAATTTCCCAATCAATATACAAATCTCATACATCAATGAAATCGAAATATAAATAGAAAAATATTGTCGAAAAGGATCTCGTAGGTCACGACTGTGGAAAACTGCTTGTTCAAGGAAGTACGTCGTACCAAATGTATCTCTGTGCCTCTCTTCCTTCGTCTCCTTCCTCAATCGTTTGATCTCTCTTTAGGTCTCTCCATGATTTTTACACAATTTCACTATTTTTGCACAACTCTTTCGCTCTCCAAAAACTCATGGCTACTGTCATGTAATGTTCTATTTATTTTGTAGTAGCCTTAGGTCAAACTTGGGGTCAAAACAATCCTAAAAATCACTCAAAATTTGAGTTTTCATGTCAGCTCGATGTAGGGCGTGATCGTGGCCCTGCATGTATGATCGTGGCTAGCGCTTTAACCTTTCTGTCACAGTCGTGGCCTGACTTGACACTTTCTGTCACAATCGTGGCCCAAAGTGCACAATTGTGGTCTGACTGTCACTACAAAATGAAAAGGCTTTCATGTCGAATTAATACCGTTGCTATAGATGTGAAGTTTGTTACTAAAACTTGTGGTGACAAAAATTGACTCCGTCACATTCCGTTACTGTAGGGGGTGTTGCTAAAGGTTTCGTGACAGAATTCTCACGTCCGATACTAGATAAACTCTCGTCTTGCTTCGGAAATTTTTCCCGTTGTGGATTCTATGCATTTAGTAACAAAACAATGCGTCACTAGAATAGAATATATTTGTTGCGAAAGGCATTTCCATTTTGCTAAAATAGTTGCTATAGCTAACATATAATTACGCAAAAATGAACTTGTTGCAAGAAAATTGCCTTTTGCAATAGATTTATCCGTTACAAGATTCAATAATATCCATGACAAAATATGATTGTATGTTGAACACGATTGTTACAAAATATTATGTTTAGCAAGAAATTAATTTGCTATTACAAAATCATTAATTAGTAATGCTACAAGAATACGTAACTAAATGCTTAATTTTGTAATAACTTAAAGTTTGTTACTAAAAGTAATAGCTTGTAACGAAACTT
>JAOSBO010000009.1:7891427-7906149 GCA_027563915.1 Erythroxylum rotundifolium | reverse complement strand
TTTATATTACTTGTCGACGAGGTACACTTGCCTCTAATTGGTCTAGATAGAATTTAATTTATATTGCTTTGTTTAGATTGCAACAGTTTTCAGTAACAAGAAGATAACAAGATACAAGATAGTAGATTATAGTTTTTTTTATGTAGGATTTTGCATGATCTTGAAGTGATTATGATAAGAAGCAAAGCAAAATTTCCAAAATTATGATGGTTTTGACAATGAGAAGAAGAGAAAAGATTCTATAGTAGTAACCACAACAAGCAGCTGACACGCAATGTTGTAAGTCAATGATGAGTGTTCTTGTTTTAGGGATACTTGCCATACGTTTAGATAGACACACGTCCTCTTCATAATTGGCACACATGTCCTTCTATGTGGCTACCAATTGTCAATTAAATGTACTACCATTTGTCACTCAACCATTGCTATCATATGTCAATCAATTACCTATGTCAATTGTCACTCATTTCATAGACTTAATCATCCTAATATTCATGTAACAACTTATCTTGCCACTCGACAATTTTCCTAGACTAGGTGTATATATTAATCCATCAATCACTCAATTCTAACATTTAATTCTAAATTACTAATTATAATCTATCAATTGTAGTCATTGGTAAATCGAAGTACAAGAAATTGGAAATGGACATTCATATCCCATTCAGTTTAGTTTCATACCCTGGAATATGTCAATTAAGTGCAATTTGTCTAACTCACAATTCATGTGTGTATGCTAATATTATGCATCTGAATACAATCATAAAATTATGTCAAAAATATACCAAATTCGTTCTATATGACGCCACTCATGTGACTCAGTAGTCTAACACTTTAACAATTTGAAAGACATGATAATTCAAAATAGACGTAGTTTAGCCCTAACAAAATTCAAAATAGATTTAATGAGATTCAATTGTACAAAAAATTTTAAAATCAAAATTAATCAAATGTGATTAAATATTAATTGAGATTACATAAGGACAACAATCTTTAAAATAAAAGATAAAATTAAATATACAGAATTTTTAAAAAATAGTATAAACATGAATCATGGTATTAAATCCTAGGATAATAACAAATAAGGAATAATTATCTTTTAAATCTTTTGATAATCAAAATTTTCAAATCTTCTATTTTAAATAACATAGTTGTTTTGCAACCTTCTCATATATCACAGAAGCAGGTTTTTATAAAAATTACAAAGGAAAAACTGTGTATATTCATGATCTTCCCCCGATCTTCGCAAAATTTTTTTTGGTACTGTTAATCATGATTTTTTATGTTGTCCATTTGGACTTTTATGATTAGGAGGGAAACCTATCTTAATCTATGAATAAGAACCATTTCTTCAATGCTTGAACATTAACATTAATCATAAAAATAACATGTCCTTCGTATTTTAGACACTATATATGAAATCCATAAGAACACTTTTAATATCAAACTCACATGTGGTTTTAAATTGCATCCTTTCAGGGTTTCTTTTAATTCAATAGTTATGTTAAAGTGTTTTAGTTAATTTTCGGACTTTTGTTATTAAGAAAGGTGAGAGTTTTATTTCTTATTATTTATTAAAATTTTAAACTTAATTACCTCGTTAAATATTTTATGAATTTAATTCTTAATTTTTTATAATTAATAACGCCAATTCTCTACTATTATAATCAATAATTTCAATTCGGAGTTTACTGACGCTTGTAATTACGATCCAATGCAATTCACAATCAAAACACTGTAAAAAGTAAAACATCCGATTACCATCATTACAGTCTATGCCTGGGTCACTAAATTGGGTCCAATTGTTAGATGCTTAGGTGGCATGGTTTCACTGGTCCAGAATATGGAGACTGATGTGGTCTCCCTGAGAATGGGAGGAGAGGAGAGAATCCCTGCACGATCTTTTCTCGCCGCAGGCACGGACACTCACTTGTATTCTTCTTGTAAAGTCCTCCCAAAGCTCATTGAATCCAAAAACAGTAAACTTGTGTGTCTCTTTCCCTGCAGAAAAGAGTTAAGGTGCGGTCTCTTGAATTTCATCCGTCTCAAGTAAGTATTTTGTTGTCACCTCCACACCAGTTGTACGACTTTACCAGCTCATTTTGCCTCTTTCCGTACTGTTCTCACCTTGTATCGAGCTCTCTTCCACTGTGATAGTGGAGAGATGTCCCGGAAACAGTTTGTTTATCTTCTGGGTTACTCTTGTTCTATGTCTCTTTAGCTTTGAATTACAGTTTATGCTGATTCTAGCTCTTGGATGAACATTTATCCTGGAAATAAACACTTTGTTTTCAACTTGCTTCTGGGCAATTTGGAAAGCGACAACTCATACCTTTTTTTTTTGCCTGACAATAAAGTCGTGTAAAGTGACAAACTTGCAATACTTATACAAAGTCCTTGTAAATGTATATCTTGTTTGGGGAATTTGATATGATATGATTCTTATTACTAATTCCGGGTGAATTTATTAGAATAAATTTGACTGGGGCTGTCCAATTGAGAATGTTGCCTTGGTCTATCTTGTATATACTATTCCAGACTTCCAGTTAAGTAATTAAGAATGCAATATATTTTTTGATAGTGGATGAAGATCCGTCTATTGGTGAAAGTGGGGAAATGGATCACATTATGGAGATTGCTGATGGAAAAGAGTTACTTGGTTGTGAAAGGAGTTCAGATTTAGAACCGTATATTGGCATGGAATTTGAATCCGAAGAGGCTGCCAAAGTTTTCTATGATGCCTATGCCACAAGTTTGGGGTTCATCATGCGCGTTGATGCATTTCGGCGATCAATGCGGGATGGGAAGGTTGTTTGGCGTCGCCTTGTTTGTAACAAAGAAGGTTTCCGGAAATTGAGACCTAGAAGAAGTGAAAATAGGAAGCCTCGAGCAATCACAAGAGAAGGGTGCAAAGCAGCAATAGTTGTGAAGAAAGAAAAAACAGGAAAATGGGTGGTAACGAGATTTATGAAGGAGCATAACCATCCACTGGTTGTTGTACCTACCTGTGGTCGTCGGAGTGTGCTTTTATCCCAAACACCTGTGAGTGCTTTTATTTACTTTTCTTTTCTTTATTTAACCAGTGCTAGTTCCTGTATATTTGCAATTCATTTCAAGTTTGCACATGCTAGTTACGCATGATGTTAAGATTCTTATCTATACCTATTTGCATTTCTGAAGTCCTTACTGATATTTTTATTTTAACTGGTTGATTTGCAAACCCTGAAACCTACTTTTGTGAGTTTGAGCTTAAACTTTTGATTCCCTATATTGCTTGAGGCTTCAAGTTGAACTACATGCATTTATGATGTTGTTAAGACAGATTTAAAGAATTGATTATATGCCTTCATTTGGAATGCTTTTCTTGTCTGTTGTGAAAATCCTTGTGCTTACTTGAGACCAAGCCTAATTTCAGACTAGAACATCTCGCATGCTTTTCACAAAATAGCAATGAGTGTCATCTGTGTCCTATTCCCGTTATTTTGAGTGGCTTCTGGAATATCTGCATATCCTTGATCAATTTGATTAAGGCATAAAAATTGGCATTTAGTTCTCAGATAAGTCCTTCGTTTGTGGTAGAATAGCTTCCATTAGAATGAGTCTGCAATAACTATTTGTCACAATCCTCCTAGTCGACCACCCAGTACATGGATTATAAACTGGTAATTAGTTCTGTTATTACGTCAGTTCTGGAACTTCAAAGTCAACCTACAAGGATTCTGGGTTTGGTGACTGTAGTTCAGGAGCTAAGTCTGTGATTTTGACAGAGCAAATACATGTTCAGAGCTTCTTGGTTGTATCCATCTAATTCTCTTTGATTGTTCAAGTCTCCACCATGTAGGAATTTTGTAGGGGACCACCCTTCTTGTTCACGCAATAATGGTTCTGCTTAAATAGGATTTTCTGCAGAGCCCTCTTCAGACTGCAGTGTGCCACATTTGTCAATTTTCAGAACCTTCTCTTTTATCTGTGAGTAGATGATAAACTATGTTGGCTGGCATGCTCCTTTTTCTACCATGTGCCATTTTCCAATCTGAACAAAGGCAACGAGTGATTCCCGCTAGTGGCAGTTACCGTTTGTCAACTTTTATTTAGACTTTCTTGTCTGGTCCCCAACTTTAGATTTTGATGACAAGCCTTACCAAAGCATCTAAAAGTTATCAGTAAATTCTGGATTATCTTAACTTGAGTTGATTTTACCATCTGTACTTTAAACCTGAGATTCTTCCCATTTGGGCCCAAAATAACTGTGTTTTTAACAACTGCTGTTGATATATTTTTCTTTTGGGGATACTATCTGCTGTTGATTTTGTATATTAAGTTTGTTTAAATTGGAAACATGGTAGGGACCCTGGGATGTTCTCTCCCTACTAATCCTTGGACCTGTACCTAGATAAAGATGATGTATGTTGATTTGTCTCTAGCTTCATTGATCTTCATAATGTACCATTTATGATGCTTGTGTTTGTCACAGATGAGGGCAGAGCTTTTATTTTTCTTTTTTAATGGGAAAATATAATTTCATTGAACAAAAATCCTAAAGCATGTTGATTGCTTCTGTATTTTGTAGGATGAGAAAGATATAAAGATTCGAGAATTGACTGCTGAGTTACAGCGGGAGCGAAAGCGATCTGCAACTTTACAAGAACAGCTTGAGATGGTATTGAGAGAGATGGAGCACCATTCCAATCATTTGTCCAGAAACATTGAGGATATAGTTAAAAGTGTGAAAGAAATTGAATCGAAGAGATAGTTTCTTCAATCATTAGCAACTTAGCACCACGAGAGATTCCAAATAGCTCCTTGTACATTTTTTCTACTTATACTTTCCTTGCTTTCCATATGTACACTGATATGTAGGTGGGAAGTATTTGTAAGGCTCGATAATCCATCTTGTGTGGCTTTCTATTTATTTATGGTCACTGTCACATTGAGTATATCAAATATCCTAGGAGTTGTTACAATAGTGTGATATGGCAGAGTGATATAGCGTATCCTAGAGTCAACAAACTAATAGTTTTTAATGTTTTCAATAGATAAAATTTAAAGCCGTTGTTTAAGGTTGTCTGTTGATAGGAGAATTAATCAAAAACTTTTTTTTGGTTAATAAGGAAGGAAGGAGAGATAGGTAGTCAGAGATTATTTAAAGTTATTCAATGAAGTTATTGCAAAATATGTGAACAATTCAATTGAAGAAACCATAAATATATAGAATTTTAATGGAAAAATACATTAATGAGAAAAAGAGTATAGAAAGAAAGACAAACAACGTTTAGTAGTTTTGGCTACAAACTGTAGCTTTCATTCATTCTTTAGGTGAGACTTTAGAATTGACCATTGTCTGCTTTCAATTGGTAAATAATATAACCCATCTATACCCTCTTCTTTTAATTAATAAAACCAACTAAACTTTAGAAATAGAGAACCGCCCATTGTGTAACATTTTAGAAAAAGAGAAGAAGAAAGATAACAAAAATTAAACGATTTTATTTTTTATACTTTATATAACAAATTTAAGATATGGGAAGAAGTGAAGAAATATACGTAAGCACAGACGGAGCTCCTAAATATTACAAGACATACATAGCAGTTGCCACAGATGAAACTGTTGCCAGAGGCCCTTATGACTTTGGAGCTTCACCTGTATTTATGGCGTCTCCTTGTACACAGATAAGCATCAACTTTTTCCCGTTTTCAGAATGCAATAAACCATAACAAACACCATTGATGGTAGGTACGTTAGCAAACCTGTGACGACAAGAACACAAAGTGAAACGACTGCCGTTAGAGCATGAGAACTCCCACAAGACAGCTTGCCAATCTTTATCTCGACGACGTAAACCATTGAAAGGGTAAGAAACACGACGCCTGTGATGGATGCTAGTACTGCTAACAAGAACATCAGGGCTCTCGAATACTTCCATAAGGGGTTTTTCCGGAAATCAGCATTGGAGAAGACGTAAAGATAGGCTTTGATCGATTTGGCTACAAGGTTTGATAACAGAAAACATCCGAAGGAGACTACTTCGTAGACTACGAGCCTTTTTGCTACCCAAGGGCCTGCGGCACATTCACTACGGTCTTCAAGAGGTTGTTGATTGCGAGAAGCAACAGACAGGCCCACAAACACGGCGATTGTGAAGAGTGAGTTTACATTAACAAGGTTGCTCAGAGCTTTGTTTTGAACTTCGTTTGCGTTAAATTCATCTTTTGAGACAGATGCTGTTAGTTTGTCAAGTCTGGCCAGAAGTGGATCTTGATTCTCTTGCCTGGCTAAGTCTTTGATTATGTACTGGTCTCTTGCGGGTTTCCTGAAGAAATTAAATAACAACAGAGAGATAATTTTTGTTGTCAAAAAATCAAATGACAATCTATCATGTTTTAATTAATTTCACCAGCATATGATGGCTTAATGTGTGTAAGGAATAAGGAGAAAAAGAGATATTACCCTTCCATGACAAATTCTTTTTGCTGGTCCTACTAACTTTGCAGTACTTGGGTTTACTGGCAATACGTTCTTGTCTGTGGATATAATTTGCTGCCTCAAAGTCCTTTATATACAAAACTCGGCTAACTAATCTTCTTTTGGCTTTGTATATACAACAACGACAAACGTCTATCGTTGAAGTTAACGCAGCCTGTATGGTCGTTAACAAATCTTATTATGATAGGAACTTGAATAGACTTAAGAATATACAAAGCCAAAAGAAGATTAGTTAGCCATTATTACTTCGACCACAATCGTCCATTGTGAAGACAGCCTGCTCAGTGTTTTAAATATGATGGGAACTTTCATGGACTTTGGGTTGAAGACTTACACCGGAACAAATGGTAAGTGATATATAGTGTTTTTCTATTAAGAAATGACAAATATGCCTCTTTCCATCAATAGGAGTGACAAAGACTACAGAAAAGTAATAAAAGGTTAGGGTTGTTTGATTTTGTTGTTGGATGTAAGAAAAAAAGAACTAAAATCAACACTTTAAAACAGGGGATGTACCTCTTCTACAAAAGTACTAATTCTTGTAGACAAAGGCAAAGATAAGGAATATGAGGATACGTACTTCTAAAGTACGACTATAAGTCGTTTTATATTTTGTGGGTAGAGTTTACTTGTTTTAATAATTACTTGTAATTGCCACTAAAAAGGAAAAAGACTTTTATACATACTTCTAAAGTACGACTATAAGTCGTTTTATATTTTGTGGGTAGAATTTACTTGTTTTAATAATTACTTGTAATTGCCACTAAAAAGGAAAAAGACCAATTACAAGTAAAAAGGCTGTGAGTTCAGCAGTTGAAAATAGTTGATGTCATAGTCGTCAAGTATTCTTCTCCTGTTAAGAAAGAATTTTAATGTAGACAATTCCTACATAGTTAAACATCTCATACTTGATGTAAATAGTTTCTTGAACAGCTCTTACATGATGTAAAAAGTTGTCCAGTTTTTGAAAACAATACCGTAGATTAGGTTTGGTCTTATATAACGCATCTTCTTATAAGTATACTATCTAAGGATCATTGTCAAGTAATCAGTAATTTTTCTTTTCACCTTTTCCTTTTTATTTCTTATTCTTATCTACCACAAAATTTTATGCTTATCAAGTTTACTTCCATTTTTTTAGTTGTATAAATATTTGTGAGACATTTTTCTTTTTGTTATTACTCGTATTTAATTATCTTCATTGTAGAAGTTTTGGACAATCAAATGGTTGTATGGAAATTAATAAAAACTAGATAGATATGAATGATATGGTAAAGTCGCATTTAACCTTATTAATAGTTGAAGAAGTGAAGTAGAACAATCTAACAATTTCTCCTTATATATAAGAAAAATAAAATTGAATTTAAAGAACCAATCTAACAAACTCTCCCTTTCTAGTTAAAGGTTAACTGAAGTTTGATTCTTTAAAAATTATGAGATCTAATCATTCTTATTTACTCTTATATTCTTTAGTATTTATTTATCTTTTGAGATTATTAAAAATATTGTTTTCTTTGATTGATACAAAAAGGCCCATTTTCCAATTATCAAAATAATATATTGCCAATTGGAATAATTAAATTGGTAATTATTTGATTGTTATACTGCTTATCAGTGAAATAATATGATTCAATATAAGATATCATGCTTATGTCATATAGATGTATAATCTAGTCTAAATAAACCAAGCTTCTATATTTATTGGCTCGAATGGTGGTTTTTCTAGTTTTTAATGTTTTTAATAGATAAAATTTGAAAACGTTGCTTAAGGTTGTTTGTTGATAACAGAATTAATCAAAGAAATTTCTTTTTGGTTAACAAGGAAGTAAGGAGAGATAGGTAGCCAGAGATTATTTACAAATATAACTAGTTTATTCATTGTTTATCTTTATATTAATGATCACTTTAAAGAATTAAAACTAAAATTACACCTTTGAACTAAATATTTGTTGTCATTTGATTTTATGTAATGCATTATTGATTATTTTTTCATCTATTCTTTTAATCTATTTCAATTTCTATGTTAAAATCTTCCTTTTGTTTTTTTTTTAACATGGCAAAGGATTTGCATTGCTATATTCATTGCATTGGTGATTGGAGTATGATTATATTTGTTGGATTTGACATCTACCAATATTTGTCTACTTTTTAACATATTTAAAGTTATTGAATGAAGTTATTACAAAATATGTGAACAATTGAATTGAAGAAACCATAAATATATAGAATTTTAATGGAAAATACATTAATGAGAAAAAAAAAGTATAGAAAGAGAGAAATAAACAATGTTTAGTAGTTTTGGCTACAAACTGTAGCTTTCATTCATTCTTTAGGTGAGACTTTAGAATTGACTATTGTCTGCTTTCAATTGGTAAATAATATAACCCATTTATACCTTCTTCTATTAATAGGTAAAGAGGAACCTTTATATATTTTGTTCAAGGTCTAAAATAACCTTCATCAATGAACTAAAAGTTCAACACCTGCATAAGCATATAAAACTTAAAACACTCTAATTCTTGATCACATCAATAAAATAAAGTTCAATAATATAATTCATGATAGCACTATAAGAAAAAGTGCATTTAGGAACGAAAAAAATATACCAAATCCATCCCAAATTCCATCGCCCCAATATTTAGGGACGAAATTTGGAACCGAAAATGAGACGTCAGTATTTAGTTAGTTGCAAAGCTTAGGGATGGATTTTTTTCCATCCCTAAATTAATGGAACAGAAAAATTTGCCCTTGGAACCGTTCCAAAAAATGAGTCCCGATTCCAAATTTTGTACTTGATTTGGGATGGAACTTTTCGCCCCAATATTTTGGCGGAACGGAATTAGGACGGAAATTTCCATTTCATCGACTTTTCATTTGGGACAGAAAGTTCCGTCTGAAAATTATTTGTGATGGATTTTGGAACAGAAATATCTGTTTCAATCGGAACTGAATTTGGGACGAAAATGTTCGTTTAAATTTTGCTCGCCACGAAATTTGGGACAGAAATTGCCATTTCTTAGACATTAAACTTGGGACGGAAATATTTTGTTCCAATATTCTTTGTGCCGAATTGTGAGACGGAAATATCTGTTTAATCGGAACTAAATTTGGGGTGGAAATGTCAGTTCAAATTTTTCCTGCCACGGAATTTGGGACGGAAATTGCCATTTCTTAGAAATTAAATTTGGGACGGAAAATTCTGTTCCAATATTCTTTGTGACGAATTTTGGGATGGAAATTTACGTCAGTCTATAAAGAATTTGGGGTGAGAATTACATTGTAATGTTCCCTGGGACAGATTTATAGACTGAAATTTCCGTTCCGCCCACAAGTTTTGAACCGGTTTTGGGACGGATTTTGTTTTCTTTGACGTTAATTGTTGATAGACGGATTTAGGGACTGAAATCTATATTTAGGAATGAATTTAAGGACAAATTTATCCTTTATTTTTGAAGTTATTTTTATAATCAATTTCCAATTCTTATAACAACATTATTTGGCTGTTTTAAACTAAAATATGATAGTAAATGAGATTAATACATTTAAACATAATATGTACGGAATTTATAAATTCTGTTATATCCTTAATATCCAACATCATTCATATCATCCATAATATAAATATATAATAATATCAATACATGACCTACATGCAACTAATATCATATCTAATATCCATAATAATTTCCAAATTATTAAAGTCACAACAACTATGGAGCCCTAAAATCTTCCCCAGCATTGGTAGCATAAGTGGTCATGCTGGCAGGGGAGTGCTCACCCATGAGCGTCCTTAATGACTGCCGAGACTCTCCAGTTGATGCTCGACCAGGAGTTAGCAATGAAGGCAAGGTTGCTCTAATGGATTGAAATGCAAAGAGGATCCATTCTTTAAATTGTTCAAGCTCAGCACTTTTTTCAACTAGATGTGTCTTCAATTGAACCACTTGTTCTTGTAATTGGAAATTGGAAGAAGTCCCACAAGACATCAAACTAGCAGAGGAAGTAAACTCACCAGCAAGGTTGCCAGTCCCATATATTCGCACTTTATACTCTGGGAACAACTCCACCCACAATTGGTCAAGATCGATGGTGGCTGGATCATCTGCTTGGCTAACCTTCTCTGTATATGCTTTGTCAAATTTATCCTACATACATGAAAGGGATTTAATGCATTTAAGCAAAGCTTGCTTAAATTAACAATTGGTGGGAACACTGTACAACGAAATCGTCGAATTATGTATAGAAATCTTACTAGCATTGCACGATCCCACTCACTTTGCGTGTTCCTTCCTTGTCACCATGAGTGCGTATGAAAATTTCACGTTGACTTGGAACCCTTCCCAACTCCTTAATCTGAATGAAAAAAAAAGAAGTAAAAGAAACAAATAGAAGTATAATTAACTTTATGGATAAAACAAAAAGAAGTATAATATGCATAAATTTAAATTGCTTGTTAGTGAATTACCATCCTCTCTTTATGCTCCCAAGTTGAGATTGAGCCACCACGATATACACCAATTGAATGACTCCATCAGATTTCCTATTTCTTTTTTATCACTCACGTTTTTGCTTGAAATCATCCGATGCCCAGATTTTTAGCATCTCTTCCCAATCGATATCTCGAACCCAAAAGGGCCTAGTATTCGATTCACGAGCAGCAAAAAGTGCTTTCTTCAAATATGAACTAGCACCATTTCCAAACAAGACATGCATTTCCTTCCCATGCAATGGATCCCATTTGTAATTGGCCTATATAAATAGAAGAAAAATAAAAAGCATCATGATAAAATAATTTAGACTTAAATGTAAATAATAGTATATAAGCCAAACACTAAACAAAGTTATTTTAAATCAAAACATTTGTAACATTTACCTTAAAAGCGTCAAACATCTTATTTTGAACATCTTTAGGTACTTTCTTCCAATTGATCCATGGCCCCATATTACCCTTGAATCACCTCAGTAACTTTCTCTTTAGCCTTCTTGTCACTACAAATTGAAGAAATGGACAGTGAAAGTTGACAAAAAAAAAACTCCAATTAACTAACTAAAAAGGAAATTGAGGCTTACTTCTTAAAATCTTTCGGGCTAATCTTAATAGCATCTGAAGTAAGTGTTGGATCAGCATTGCTTGTCGATGATCATGAAGATTGTGGTTGTTGACTAGTCTGGACAGCAAGGGTTGCATGTGGTACAAAGGGAGTAGGTGGGGTGTAAGGGCAGCAAGTGGTGCGGAGGTTGTACCAAGGGCTATAGGGGTAGGATGTGGTGTAAATGTAGCAGTTGGGGTTGTAGGGGTATGGTGTGGGGTAGATGTAGCAGTTTTTGCAACTTGGGCAGTTAGTGGCTGAGTCTGCATGGATGGATGAAGGGTTGAGGCATATCTGGTACTGAGCTGCCACCTATGCTTGAGTTGGATAGGGATTTAAATTGTTTATTAGAATTCCTAGAACCAGAATTAGATAAGGCAGACAGATGTTTTGATTTAATCTATTAAAATAAACCAATATTAAATACACGTTAGAATTGGAGATTTTGAAGTAACCTCTATATATAATATTAAATGTTAATTATATTCTTTGAAGAATTAAAGGCTAACATGTGACCTCACTGGACATTTACTTGACTTAAATGCTAAAGTTATGTTATGTTCCGTTTTGGTTTTTAACATTTATGTTCTGTTATGTTTCTTGTCTTATCGATCGGGATCAACCTTGCAAGGACTTAATACAAAAATAAATAGTTCAGAACTTTTCATCATCAACAAATAGCAAAGAGCTCAACAATTTACTGATATAAGAGTGCAGAAATAAAGGAAATCTAGAGAATAAACTTGAACAAACTTATGTCTATATAGATTATGGAGCATATCGTAACGATCAATATACAATATACATCCAGATTATATTATTCAATAAGAACTAATTTAATTTTCGAATTCTCCTCCTTCAAAGTAAAATGATTTTTCAAGGGAATGGCATTGGCATTTCACTACAAGCAGAATCTAGAGGAAAAGTCTATGTTTTTTTAATATATATATATATATATATATATATATATATATATATATTAATGTATATATATATTTGTTTTTTAATGTGTAAACCAAACATGATATAGGGGATTAATAAATGGACACATTCATTAAATAAAGATCTAATTTAGGATTTTACCTTGTTCTTCATTGGTGAAGAGCAACTGTGAAAACCGTGTGGACCTTCAACAAATGTATGCCTTAGGAGTCAGTCCATTTTAATGAGCTCAAGGACATGGACTCCATCCCATGGTTGCTGTGGCTATGGTAACATATAGAATTTTAAGACCAAAGAACAATTAAATGTGTTCGAAACCAGAACTACATAGTACCATATTATTACTTACTTAGCATGTGGCAATCATAACCAAATCATGTTGTTATAATCTGATGAAGTTCATTCCTGACTCAATCACACAAAGGCAGAGT
Organism: Erythroxylum rotundifolium; assembly: GCA_027563915.1. Taxonomy (NCBI): domain Eukaryota; kingdom Viridiplantae; phylum Streptophyta; class Magnoliopsida; order Malpighiales; family Erythroxylaceae; genus Erythroxylum; species Erythroxylum rotundifolium. The sequence goes on along the minus strand of JAOSBO010000009.1, from coordinate 7,893,202 downwards.
TCCATTAAATGTATTTTTCCTCTGCAGAAAATAGCCTTCAACAAAATATATGACCAAAATATTTGTCAATTTAAGGATCATTAGTCGAGAACATTTTACAAGCTTATAACAAACTTTTAAATAGCTGAAAATTTTGCAGAACAAGAAACGAATATCTTTTCAGAGTTGTCTATTCCCGTTATCTAAGATAAATTGATAAGTCAAAACAATTTAGGCAGACTAAGCTAATAGAAACAAACACAATCCACATTAATCATAAACTGGAGAAAAGCTTTACAAATGTTTTGGATATTAGAAGGCTAATATGAAAACCCATAAACAAGAACCACTATGAACAGACAAATGTTTCCATGCAAATACAGAGCACAATCAGTTAAAGAGGTTAAAAAAAGTAATGTTTAGGTACATTTTCTCGGCAAACATACAGAAAAATAATGGTTGGTTTCGTTTGGCAATACCTTTGTCCAGAGTTCAAACCGCTCAGAGACATTGGCTTTTGGCATAATCCTCTTTGGTAGAATCAGTTCGAACCCATATCCCAAACTTGATGCAACCAAATCAAAAACACAAAAACCAATAAATAACATTCTCCAATCAAACACATAGCCATATTTTTAGAAAGATAAAGAACAAAACCCAGACTAAGTTTTAAATTTAGAGGGAGGGAAAAGAGCAATAACCTTGAAAAATCAGGGTGCATGGGATTATTGATCTGAGCTCTTGCTTGAATGGTTGACTCCCGACGGCGGCAAAAGTCCGAATAGCAAATGTTTGATTCCACATTTCGTCTAACTTTGAAGAAAAGAAGGAAGATTTGGAGTTTATCTGTGAATGGGTTTACAATTTTGGGGCTCAATTTCTATGAGTTTTGTCTGACTTTGAAGGCCACTCATCACTTGCTGTAATCGCTTACTTATCAGATGGCTTGCCCCCCCCGAGTGGTGCGAAGATGAGACGTCGTCTGTGAAGAAAAGAGGGAAGATGAGATGAAGAAACTAGGGTTTAGAGTTTTGTCTGAGCTAAAGGGGAAAATATGGCATAATTGGAATTTAGCAGGTAATGGGTTTACTATTTTAAGTTAACCGACTAAATTTATATAGGGACGGAATTAGGAACGACTTTTACAATTTTTAATTAAGGACTATTTTTTCATAATACACAAAACAAAAAATGATAAATATAAATATACTCTTTAATTTTTTTTAAAAAATTAGCAGATAAGCCATTATATCTTTTTCCAACCAAACCCTTTTGGTATTATTATTATTGGGTTGTAAGAAATAAAAAAATAAAGTGAACTACCAACCTTGAACCCATCATAAATTAGAAACAAGTTTAAATATGACCTCATTATAATGGGAAGGGCAGCTATTTTGAACATTGCCACAAATACCAATATTCTTTGACACACTCTTAAGTCTGAATGATATTGAAACAACTACTGCCTAAATACAAAGGTGAACATAATTCATAAATTAAAGCTTATAAAAATGAAAGAAATTTAGAAAGTCCAAAAACCAAATACTAATAGAATACCAAAAGATGTACTCACGACTAGTGAAGACAACAGCAAGTATCCTTATTTCCCTTTCACTTCTCAAAAAAATTAAGGCTTTAAACAATTGCAACTCGCCATTTTGTGAGACCATCCCACTTTAGTACTCTTTCCAACATCCATGTGCATCGATTAATTCACACAGATATATAATCATGATTTGATCCTTCACTTTCAAATTGAGTAAATTTAGTATGCATTCTTTATTCGAACTTATAAA
>JAOSBO010000009.1:7846348-7857115 GCA_027563915.1 Erythroxylum rotundifolium | reverse complement strand
TTTCTTAATTCTTCAAATTTTCTCACTTTTTCTCTTTATTTCTTGATTCTCAACTTCCATTTCAATCCACTAAGTCATTTAACTTTCATACCCATACAAATCTATTAAACTCCCAAAATTATCAAAATCCGTCAATTCTTTCCTTATCACTTTTCTTTAAGTATAAATACGTTTATACCTGAACATATACATAATAACACTCATTCAAGTTCATTTAATATTTCTAATTTCCACTTAAAAATCGGGGTCCAACATAAAGACAACTCCCGGGAAACGCCCTGACAAGATTGATCTCTAGTTGCATTAAGAACGAAAAAGACCCTTGTCCTGACTAATAAAATCGGAAACAATGTAATTTATTAAGTCAGATTATTTAATTCCATCGATTTTACTACCAACATATATCGTTCGCCAGATAAAACCAATTCGCTACTTTGATAGAATAACATCCATGACAATACCATCCTATTCAACAATTTATCACTTAATCAATTACACAACTCATGACATTGCATAATAAATTAAGTAATAATAAATCTGGTTCAAGCACAAGAATTAAATAAATATCTAAATTGTATAAACAAATAAAAACATAGTCTCACAAATCATCCATGGCTTAATATCCAAGCACCCTGACTAGAAAAGGGTTTAGTTGTTCATAGCTAACCTAAGAACATAAGAAAATAACATGAAAACTGAAATCATGATGCTGGCTAGTTGCTAACTACCGAAAAACAAAGGAAGGACGTTCAAAAGTAAAGCTAAAGTTGTCAGAGGTGAAAAGAGTGTAAAAAGGTTGAAGGTTGTGAAAAAGGTTTGATTTCCTTATGCCATAAGGATTTTATAATGTCCAATCCATAACCCTAGCCACCATTGGTAGAAGTTTCCTAGTTAGTCTTCAATTTGGACTCTTCATTATGGCTTCCCAGGTGGTGTCCGACGTCTTCAAAAATCCAACCCAAAATAGATGACAATTGGGCTTTAAAATTGATCCATAAATTCGGCCTAGTTCTTGCCTGATATGACATGAGTATGTCGTATCTGTTTCCAGCATGTCACTTCTCCAAAACAGTCCAAAACCCTTGTATTACGATTCCAATCCCCACTTTGGTCTCCTACACACGTAACAAACATAAAGGCACACAAAAACACACAAATAATAAACAAACACATGCAACATGAATGCAAACTATCCTATAAACCGTGCATGAAACGCAACCTATCAAATAACCCCACACTTAAACAATACTTGTCCTCAAGTATTCAATCCATTCAAAACCTTAAGGCTTCCAACCTCTTATCACCATTCTTTCTCCCATACCTAACACTTCTTAAGCCAACAAATACAATCATAGAATCAAATAAACGATGCATGAACGTTCGACCTCCTAATTAATTAGGAATGTTAACCACTTCGACATTACCTTATAGAAAGTAATAACACCCACACCCTCTCCGATTTCGCTCAATCACTCATGTTAGATTTTCGGGTGTAGTGTTTCTCTCAAAATCAATGCATAGTAGTCCTTTCTATAGTCGTGACATAGAGTCCAATCTCTACCACTAGCTCGGATTTAAAAACCACCCACATCGATCAACTAGGTCTTTTAAAGGCTTGTACTGTGGCCATAGGGTTTAACAAAGAAAGAAAAACCAAGAGAAGCAAAGTATGTACCAAGTAACACATATCTCATACGACACATATAGCCATAGAATTTATCACAAGTTGGCCAAATCATTCCTTCCTAACCAATTAATTATCATTCTCCATTCATTCATCAAGGTGTTTTTCATGAATCATGGCTTAGCAAGTTTCAACATTGTTTCGGGGAAATAAAACATTATTGAATCTGAATATCTATTTTTCTTTTTTTATAATTTTTTTCTTTTTCTTTTTTATTTTTTATTTTCTTTTCTCTCTCTTTTTTTTTTCTTTTCCCCCCCGAATTGTTTTCTAACTCTCAAGTCTAACACCGCGCAATAACTAGGAACATGACATAAACATTATACACACGAAGGATATGATTTAACAAAATAAATACATGTTACTTGGCAATTCCTCTTAGTTAGGTGTCAAATTCTGGGGCTAAGCAAGAAAAAAAGGATAGGTTTTATTGGGTTTTTAACTTAAGAACAAAGAAAGGTCTTAGGCTCAAATGGGGACTACAAGGGATAATTCACTTGGTGGAAGACTCAAAGAAATTTGATAGTAGAGGGTTACACAAACAATGCCTTAGTTTCATCTCGATGTATTAAATGTGACTTTGATAGGAACTCAAATGTCAGATTCTGACAGGGAACACACTATACACGCACACACAAAAGAACTATGAAGTATACGTAATGTTGTACTCCCTCTTAAGCGGCTCAAAAATCTCACGATTATGTACTAATTACCCTCTCTTAATATGTAGCTAGTTGTCCCTAATCGAATTAACGGGAATCGATTGAACAATCTCTCAACCTACCCAATGACTCTACCGGTTCAACTAGTTGTTAAACTATCCTATGGGTGATCAATTGACTAGTCGAGATCTCTCTTCTAACTATTCAATTTACATGATGATTGCTAGTCTATAGGTCGCCAACTCTCATTGTACAATCCTACATGATTTTCATGCCACTCACTCTCTCAATCTGTTGCAAGATTATAATTAAAAACAACAATCAACAAAGACAATTGCATTCAATTCAATAAAATAAGGGTTCTAACAAAATAGTTCAAAAGCAATCTCTAAAATGAAATCAGCCTAACATGGTCTCCATAACATCATTAACAATCAAATAAGCCATTTTTACAAAGAATAGAAGAGATTAAAATGATAGAAAATTGAATAGAAAGACTCCTCTTCTTTACCAAAATCTGGAAGTTTAGTGTTGATGTGATATTTTGCCCAATCTTGATGATGATCCTTGTCTTCAATCCTTCCTCAATGCTCCAAACATGTGTTCTTCACTCAAGGATGGTATTTCTATAGGTGGGTGTCGTCTCTCCCTAGAAGATAGAGCCTTAATTATGTTTAAATAGTCCAAAGACCTTAGGTTTAATGAAGCCTTGCAGCTTGCCTCGGATTACAATTCCCACGTCCGTGGGAACTTGCATAATTCCCATAAGCGTGGGAATTGGTCATAGACACTCCTCATTTCTTCTTTAATTTCCACGTTCGGTGGGAATTTGCATGATTCCCATGAACGTGGGGAATTTGCATGATTCCCATGAACGTGGGAATTGGGCACATAATCACTCTTCTTGTCTTCTCTTCTTTGATATTTTGTTCAACCTCCAAGTTGCTCCCTCTTCTTTCCTTCATAAAAATAATCAATTCTTACCCTCAATTAGCATCAAACACACAAGAACAACAATGGAAATCAAACTTAATAAAAGCATACAAAAATGAATCCTAAACTAAAACAATAAACAACAATTATACTAGAAAAAACTTGTCAAATTCCTATAAAAACATAACCTAATGCACACCTATTAGTAGCCCTAGTGTCAGGATACCAAAGAGGATCAGATGCAGTAGAGATTAAGGTGAGATGAGCTTGGGGCGAAAGTGAGGATGGAGAGGGAGATTGATAGGCATGATTAAAGCGATGGTAGTAGATCAATGCCATGTGACCAGGTTTGGAATAGACTTGATAGATGGGTCGACTTGAGGAGGGAAAGGGATGCTTACCACCATGAGAAAATTTACGGGCACCACCCTGGAAGAATCAAGAGGAGGGGTGACCGCCATGACCTTGAGATGAGGTCTGGTGCAAGATATGGTGGTCCCTAGAAGAAGTGGTCGAGAGATTAGTGAAAATGTCAGGAGTGGATAGGAAAGGGGTATGGTGAAGAAGAAAAGCTTCAAAGGTCAAAACATGACTGTATAGTTTAGTAGAGGGAACAAGGTCAAGACGGTTAGATAGAGAAGCCACAATCAGGTCAAAATTAAACCCAAGACTAGAGAGAAGATAGGCATTAAATTCAAGATCAGAGAGGAGTTTTCTGGCTGCTGTTAATGTATCAGAAAGACTTTTAATTTTGTGGTAGAAATAGGTGACAGAGGCATCACCCTTTTTCAGTGACTTAAGATGAGTGAAAAGCTAGATGCAACGGGTTTGAGATTTTGTTGCAAAGATAGATTCATAAGCATGCTATAAAGAAGCAAGGGTGATATGATTTGGAACTTGACCCACAACTGATTCGGAAAGAGAGGAAAGAAGGAGAGAAAGGATCAACTAATCTTGTTCAAACCAGTGAGAAAAGTGGGGACTGCGTTGACCATCAAGCAAAAATTTAGGGGGAGGGGAGATGGAGCCAACAATGTAACCAAACAGTTGTTGGGCATGGAGGTAGGGTTGTATTTGAGCTTTCCAAAGAAGGAAGTTGTCATTGTTGAGTTTGATAGAGACTAGATGGGAAAAAGACGAAAGAAAAGATAGGCTGGTAGGTGAAAAACTGCCTAGGGACAGCGAAGAAGGGTTTGCTTGTGAGGACGATGACTCAGTCATAAGGCCGATTAAGGCTATTTAGTGCTTTGATACCATGTCAGAGTGAAAGGAATTGCATTAATGATTTCCTTTGAGTTTTACATTAACACAGTATATATTTATACACAAGAGATGGAAAAACCAAAATGATCTAGACCATTGGATTAATAACAGAATAACAATAAGTTTGTTAGAGAAAATAATCGGATGTACTACACTCTATGATTTGTGAGAGTGTGTCTTAACAACCATAATGGAAGATACTCACATGCTTCCTCTCCTTAGCATATCGCACATCTCTTCCCAAACCCATAATTGCTAATTATAGTGTTGGGAAACCCAGTAGGGATCCGATCCGGACCGCGACGGAATAATTACAAAGCTTTTTTGCAATCTTTAATTTTTTGAAAGGCAAGATCGCTTTAATTCTATAAAATGATTAACACATATTGTAATTAAGAAAAAACTTAATTCGTACCTTATTTTGAAACTTGATCTTTATCTTGTCATATCCCTAAAACCGTCCCTAAAACCGATTTATCATAACCACCATAGCCTCACAAATGTCTGACCTCTAATGATATCCACAAAATAAGTCGAGAGAACTCTGTAACTCTTACAGAGAGGGTTAAGCATGAAGTGCTAGCTCCATAGAGCTTAAGCCTATTTATAATAAGCTTTAGACGTTTTGGTAATTTAACTGAAATTAAATACTAATTTCATATTTAATATGAAATCTTACTAAGTGATTCAACTGGAACTATTAAAGGTAAGTTATTGTACTATATAGAAGAAATAATATTGCATCCTACAATATCTCATATTGTTTGTTACTCCTTACATAAATCCATACCCTTATGGAATTTTTGTTATGAAGGTATTTACTAAAGAATCTCATTCCCTATAGATAACTGAAAAATATAAAACTTGCCACAAGGTCTCATCGATGTGCTTTAGCATTCTCAATGCTTAATTTCTACTTAGATTCAAACAATTTGAACTTTTCAAGTATAATCCTTTTATAAATTGTTACTCTATCTAATACATCACATGTATAAATTTAACATTTCAATACCATCATTACCCTTTCACCAAAGGTTATTTTTCAACTTTACAAGTTTCACAAGCTCCATACGATTCATAATCAAAAGGATACATATATCCTAGTATGTAACTTTATGATTCTCGTTATGTTGATTTGACCAATATGACATAAAAGGATTGTCTCAATTATCCAACTTTTAATTCTTGCCACTAATGTTAAGTATAAGTCTCCTTTTGTAACATCCCATTTCCATACTAAGGGTTAGAACCTTAGATTTCTGTAATTAAGAAAATGGCAATGAGAGTTTAGAAAAACGCATTTCATGCTCATGCATATTGTTAGCATACACACATGTGAATTTGAATTTTCGCACATATGAAAATAATTATACATGCACTCATTTGACATTTTCCGGGTATTAATGATTGATTTAATGTGATTATGATGTTGATAGTAAATATTTCGTTCTGAAAAATTGATTTGGGGAATCAAATTATTGATTTAGAATTTTTGGAGAAATTTGAGAATTTTTTGGAATTATGAATAATTTTGGACTAGGAAAAATATCAAATGGCAGAGCAATCGATAAATGGTAGTAGAATTTTTGAAAAGTGATATTGGGATTTAATGACAATAGTCATTAAAATTTGGGAGATAATTGGACTAGAAATTGGAGACAAATGGACTGGTTAATAAAGAGGACCCACTAGAAACCATAGGATGATGATGCCATGTCACGCACCCATCCACGAATTTTTCAAGTGCAAAACACCTTTAGTTGTCTTGCATTTGGTTCAACCATGTTTTCTCCTTTTTCTCTCTACATTTGTTCTTCATTTTCTTCATTCTTCTTCTCCACCATCCATGACACTCTCTTCTCTTCAAACCATCAATGTTGAGCTTTGTCATTTTTCTTCACCTTGCCACTCCATATAGTTGTGCCTTCACTTTGTTGATGAAAACCCAACCTTTCCTCCCTAAAATGGTGACCAACGAATGGTGCTTGGGAAGCTATGGTTTCATGGTGAATGATCGAGCTATGAACAAATCAAGTAAGTAGCATTTTATTCTTTGTGGCTTGCTTGATAGACATGGTTTTGATGATAGTTTAAGAGGTGAAATGATCATGATAGTATAGTTAAATGTATTGGTAAAGTGGATGAAGAATGGGTACATTTATTTCATATTTTCGTATATATATGGTGAATAATAGACTATGAAGTGTAATAGGGATGATTTTTGAGATAGAAAGGTCATTATGATGAATGTGCATATGATATGTTTTGTTTTTGGAGTAAATGATCAAGCATGGATTTTGAATTGTGTATAGATGATATTGAACTGTAATTGGGGTATAAATGAAGAGGAAATGATGTGGATATAAGTTATAAATGATAGACTAAGAAAAAGAGATGAATTAGGATGAAATTGATGATGAGGAGTGCTGGAAATATGTTAGATGTAGTGTTTCTACTGAACATACATCTGAAATTTAGACATATCTTGACCTAAGGATATCCAAATAGGATGATTGTTAATTTATATTAAACTAGAGACGAATGACTACAATTTTCATGAAGAAATCAAGTTTGAATTATGTCTCTAAAGGTTTTGAAATTTATCTTGAAGTTGAGTTTCAGATTATGTCTCTGTTTGCAAATAGTATGTAGTAAATTGTGTATAACTTTCAGAATACTGAACCTAATTATATGAACTTAGGTTCTTTAGAAACTTAAAACATATATGAACAATTGTTTAGAAGAAGGTTTTGCCAAAAAAACCTTATTTTCTAGGTCATAATGGTCATACAAAATTGACCTAAAAAATAGAGTTGGAAAAGCTGGCAAATGAGTCCTGTTTACTACTTTCTGTGAAAGTTCGCCTCGGCCAACTTGCAAGATTTCATGAGGAATTTTCCTATAGGAAAAAGTTTGCCGCGGCCAACTCCTAGCTTCGCCACGACCAACTTTCCTGCACAGCTTAAACATGCTTCGGTATTTTGATAATATCTTGACCTGTAGTTATTCAATTGGGATTATTTTTGAATTGGAGTAAACTAGAGACATAGGACTAAACATACTCTGAAGAAATAGAATTTTAATTCTATCTCTAGAATTCCATATTTTTTAATTGAAGCTTAGTATAGGATATTGATTTAGTTTATAAACAGTCTAAAATATTTGAAGTATAACTTTTGAAATATTGAACTAAATTGAATGATCTTGGTGTCATTAGAAACTTAAGACAACGAGAAACATTTTTCTAGGAGAAAGTATTGTCAAATTACTTCATTTTCTCTGTCAGAATGAACAAGAAAAATAGACCCGAAGGTTTGGAATTTTGGAGAATTTCTAAGAAAGAATGAGAGTTTGGATATTGTATGATTATATAATTTTAGAATAACATTAATGAATGAATTGTTGGTATTAAAGCACTAAAGACATGTGTATAATGGAAATGTAGAGGTTTATGTGATTGTACTTGTGATTCAAAGGAAATGAGTAATGGGTATTAAATAGAAGTGAATAAGAGTTGGATACTGTGAGAGCAAGTAATGCTAAAAATGGATTGTCAAGTAATTGAGTTATAAAATGAGAATGTGGATAAAATGTGAAATTTGATAATATTCCCAGGATTGTCATTGAGCATGCATTGAACATAGTAAATGAATACTTAAGATTGTGCAATTATTAATAGGTGTGCAATGTGTGTATTGTATAATTTTGATGTGCAAGATAAATGTCCACATTCAGATGTTTCCATATCTTGGAAGCAATTGCTAATCAGGAGCGTATTGTGAGTCGAGCTAGATGGTCTTACTTATTGATTGCTCTGTTCATATTATGTTTTGAATTATCTTATGAATGTGAATTTGATTGTGTTAATTTTGGACATTGAAGGACTGATGATCTTGATGCATGAATGTGATATTGAAGTACTTCTTGTATGTCAATTTGATGAAATATGTTATATCTAACTTGATTGTTAAATTTCGAAGAGACATACAAATATGCATATGATTGAAAAAGTGTTTCTCAACATTTATGTTGAATTTCGAACTACGATTCGATGATAAATGTATTCTGAATGTGAATATGACTTATGAAAGTGACTGATTGATTATATAAGAATGTGAAGCTTTCCATTACATGATTTCATGAAAGATAAAGGCAGTTGTGACTAGAGTAGCCACCAAAAAAGAGTTTAAAGCTTAGAAATTGTGATAAGAGCCTCAGGCTCGGTTGTGAATGTACCGGTATCCATTAAGGGATATGGGACATCGTCTAATACTGCCCAGTATCCACTAAGGGATATAGGCTAGATAAAAAGGCACTCGGTCACAACAAAAATAATAAATCAAATTGAGTCTCATGTGCACTGCATATGCCTAATATGAATGATTATAATGGTTTGAATAATTTCTGAATATGATATGTGTTGAATGTAAAATGTGAAATGACTGATCAAGTGTATGTTATTTAACATGATGAATTAAAGATATGAGGTGAACTTCATGATTATATGAACTGTATGTTTATGTGATTGAGTAAGCCATTGAGGATGGTCACTCATTGAGTTTACAAAAACTCACCCAAAATTTTGCAATTTTTTTCAGGCTCAAAAGAGTTACCTTGTTAGGCTAACGGGAGTATAACCACAGCCATCGAGGATTGTCACTTATTGAGTTTACAAAAACTCACCCAAAAATTTGCAATATTTTTTAGGCTCAGAAGAGTTACCCTGTTAGGCTAACAGAAGTGTAACCACTATATTCAAGTCAGAGATAAAGGTTGGGATTAGTTCACGTCTGCATTTGTTTTCTTATTTTGTATCAAATTGTATATTCCGCAATTTCTGTACAATGTATATTTGAATATTCCTATATGTAATAACTTTCCAAAGTGGAAAAGTTGGTAAATGAGAATAATAATAAATGTGATTTTGATATTACAAAAGAATAGAATGGGCCCAATTGGATTATTGATTTCTGCATACGTGTATATTGATTTTTTAAAAAAAATTTGTAATGAGATCAATTGTTTATTATTCTAGCATGCCACCCTCGCGGGGACACACTCGGATATCACTCAAGATGTCGAGTAGGTGTTTTGTGAGAGTGGGATGCCACACCTTTGATCTAACACAAACAAACTCTTTGTATAAAATTGGATCAACTACCTCTACCTTTACTTAACAATCTATCTCTAACCATGCTTTGCACATTACAATAATGTTAAATCTAAATTCAGTATCAAATACTCATAAGCATAAATTACAAATACATATGATCTTTATCATATCAAATACAGTATAGGCAAGAAAAGTCATGCAATAATTTTCTTCTAATGTCAACTATTATCATATTGTTGCTAAGCCTTTAATTGTAGTCCACAATTATGTTTTTAGTAGGCTAAATTAAGTGAAATAATTTCATCAAGGTATTATACCGTTTAGCTCTACTTCCTGCAACCCTTTGCATTTTGCTATCATGGTGTTAATATACATCTTACATGTTGTCTTCAAAGTTTACAAGACATTAGTCAAATCAAAATTTCAATACATTTTGTCATTTATATGATTTTGACATATCTCTACAACTTTGTCTCCATATCCTTAATAGGGATTATAGCACAATTAAATAATGGGCGCACATATTTCTATCTAACTTTTGAGAACTCCTCTTAAACATAATCCTATTTCTGAGAAGTTTAGTTCGCTAAGTGTCAACTATACTAAATAAGGTTAATTACACTAAGAACAAAATATAAATGTAAGAAACATAAGTAATCAATTATATGCCATGATTACCAAATAAGATTAGGTCTTTAATCATGCATTTGGTTACTCTAACTATTTTATTTGAAATAATATCCCTCAATACTATTCGGAAAGATTACTCTAATTTTTCTAATAGGTTAGGATCCCATTCAAGTATAGTTCATCTTGAGTTTGCTCAACAAAACAATTAAACTTAAATTAGGCAGATAACAACTTTATCTGTAACATCCCATTACCTATGCGAAGGTCAGAATAGTAAATAGGAGTGTTCAGTGAGAGGCAAGAGATGCATTTTTATGCTCATGCATAATGTGACATGCTCATACAAGTGAATGATGATATTTTTCTGTACATGAAATTAATTGTACATGCATTTATGAATAATTTCGGGTATAATTGGATTGAATTGTGATTCTTGGAAAATTGTGAATTTTAGTGATTTATGAATGTTTCTATATTGAAAA
>JAOSBO010000009.1:7752226-7766162 GCA_027563915.1 Erythroxylum rotundifolium | reverse complement strand
GGAGGGAAAATCCCTTCTAATTTGTATAAGATAATTGGAATTTCCAATTCTAGTTTTTCCATTTAAGCCAACTTTATCTCAAATGGTGTTAAGCTTTTGAAAAAAAAACTTAATTATGTTATAGCTTCCCAAACCTTATTTGATGGCAACTCCCGAAATACAATTAGAATTAACCTTTGCATAAACACATGACAATCATGATTTTTTATCCCAAATAATTTGAACTTCCTTATGTCCACATTCCTTTCCAAGTTCAAAACATAACCATTGGGAAACTTTAAACTTTTCAACCATTCACATAAAATTTTCTTTTTTTTTGAAGTATAAAATGCTTTCAAATATTTACTGGTACGAAGATTTTTATCAAACTTATTCCTTTTATAAAAAGGATTCAAATCAGCTCATGATTTTGCGTTGTCCTTTGTCCTCCCTTTAATGTTCATTATGGTGATGAAAAAATTATCAAAAATATTTCTTTTAATATACATCATATCTAGATTATGACGTATTAAATTGGTTTTCCAATATGGTAAATCCCAAAAGATACTTTCTTTTCTCCAATCAAAGTTTTTACTAATGCTTTTATTAACTTCTTCAACTTTAAGTTCTATAACTTTCAATAAACTTATTTCATCAATCTCCTACAATATCTCTTCACTAGCTTTGTAAGGGGGAGCAGGTGTTTATACCATCCTATTCTTAATTAAAATTCATTTATTGCATGTACATGGATGATCTGGAGGAAGAAATTTCCTATGATTGTCAAACTAAGATTTTTTTTAGGAAGATAAAATGCATAAGAATCATTACCACAGTAAGGATAAGCCAATTTCTCTACTGTGCTCCATCTAGACAACTTAGCATATGTTGGGAAATCATTAATAGTCCACATAAAAGCTAATATTAACAAAAAATTTTGTGTAAGAGACACATCATATGTCTCCATACCAAATTCCAAATGATGATGCAATTCAGATATCAATGGTTGTAAGAATACATCAATTTTATTCTTTGGATTTTTAGGCCCTTGCACAATCACCATCAAGAACATATATGCCTCATTCATACACATCCATGAAGGAAAATTATAATAAGGAATTATGATTGTTTTTTATGAATGTTGATGGCCGGATTAACTAAAAGGATGGAATCCATCTATCGACAATCCCAACCTAACATTTCAATTTTTTGATGCAAAATCAGAATGGGTTTTATTGAAATGTTTCCAATCATGTGCATATGATGTATAAATCATTATTCCATCTTGTTGTTCAAGTTCATTACTTCATCTTATGTGGGATGTAGTAACATCAGAGGCATATAGTCTTTGAAGTCTTGGAGTTAGCTGGAAATAATACATCCGCTTCTAGGTTACTAATTTATGTTTCTTAGTATGTTTTTTAGGTTTGAAATTAGATTTACCACAAAATTTACACTCTTTTAATTCCGCATCATCTCTCGAAAACTACATACAACGTAAATTGCTACAATAAATTCTTTTTTAACTGGTAAACTAAGACACCTTATAAGTTTCTTCATATTGTAAAAATTATCAACCATTGTATGATTAGGAAGTAATGATTCATTATACCAACTAATAATTTTATCCAAACTTTGATCATAAATCTGCCCTTCAGAATTTATGTTCAATATTCAAGCAATTGAAGGTAATTAAGTTATGGTCTCGCAATTTGGCCATAATTCTTAGTCAACTAATTTTAGTAAATGGACAATCTTTTTTTATTTATGTTTGGTTCTTCTTCAATATTTTCTATATTTTCCTGAAAGGTATAATCGACTGTATCATAAACAATTTGGTTGTAAGGATTTTCAGTTGCATCCATATTATTTGTTATAAATTCAGTCTCCCTTTAAACCCATCCACATTTATTGATGAGTTCACTGCAATAACCCTTAAGGTGTTACAAATTAATGGCTTCCCTTGTCATGTCCACTCAAAATAATTTGGAACAAACCCTTTTATTAACAAGTGGAGGTTCACTTCATTAATAGGAAGGAAATGAATATGTTTACACTTTTTATATGGACAAATGATCTTTAGACTGTCCATATATGCAGGTTGAGAACATGCATAGTCAATAAAAGCTTCAACTCCCTTAACAAACTCAGGATTAATGAAACCATTAGGTGTTAATCATCTATACACTAAAGATCTATCAACATTACTCATTTATGTAAAATTCTTAGTTAAAAAAGTGATTTCATAGTTAGATATAGTAATCATTATGGAGCTATCCATATTAATCTAACAGAACAATTAATCTTTACTTTACACATCATTAGATCCTTCATTTCCCATAAGTTCTTACAAGTCTCTAACCATTTCCCCTCTAAATTGAAACCAACCTATCCTACCATATGATTTCTCAATTAGAAAACTCAATCACAACCAATTCCACCTTAGTGATTAGATAATCACCACATTCTAGGTCATAAGAGCCTTACAACTTTATAGAAGAATTTTTGAGGAATATTATCCCTAATATATCTTAATACCTTATACGCAACCTCAAATGAACTGTACTTGGCTTATTGATATATTGAATTAATAGATGGACAATATATGTGAGTATCAGTCAAATAAAGCAATTTGCCAACCAATATCTTGTACGAAGTATAAAAAAAAGCACCTACATATTATTTTCTAACTTTATATTAAAATAAAAGAGTGCAAATTAGTTTACAATAAATGAAATCAGTTTCCTCAAAAAGATTAAAAACACATTTTTTGCTTACATATATTAACTCCAACACTATATCGAGTAATAATATTGAAGTTCAATTCTTTATGTTTGAATTAATTACCTACAAGTTTATTTCCAAAGTTTGAATTTAAATAAGCACTATGGTACATGACATTGTTTGACCAAATGAATCGAGAAAGCAAGTTCTCGCTATTACTCCTAGGCTCATGGAAATTTTCATCGATAAGCCTCATGGGAGTTGCATCATAGGTTTCCAACTTATATACCAGCCTAGGGGTTTATTATGCAAAGAATTGTCATGGTAATTACGTGAATTTCTTATGTTAATACTAAGTTTGAATTAATCACATTGAAGTTTAAGTCTTAATGTTTCAATTAATCACCTACAATCTCATTTCCAAAGTTTGATTTTAAATAACCACTATAGTACATGAATTGTTTGACCAGATGAATCGAGAAAGCAAGTTCTCACTATTAGTCAAAAGATCGTGGAATTTTTCATCAATAAGCCTCATAGGAGTTGCATCATGAGTTTCCAACCTACGTACCAGCCTAGGGGCTTATTATGCAAAGGATTGTCATGTCAGTTACGTGAATTTCTTATGTTAATAGTAAGTTTGAATTAATCACATTTAAGTTCATGTTTTTATGTTTCAATTAATCACCTACAAGTTCATTTCCAAAGTTTGATTTTAAACAAGCACTATGGTACTTGGCATTGTTTGACCAGATGAATCGAGAAAGCAAGTTCTCACTATGACTCCTAGGCTTGTGAAATTTTCCATTGATAAGTCTCATGGGAGTTGCGTCATAGGTTTCCAACCTGTATACCATTCTAAGGGTTTATTATGCAAAGAATTGTCATGTCAATTATATGAATTTCTTATGTTAATATTAAGTTTGAATTAATCACATTGAAGTTCAAGTCTTTATGCTTCAATTTAAACAATGCCTAAAAAAATACGTAGACTATTAAACCCTACCCTAAAAAGTCATCAATCATTGGTAAAGGTAAAATTGCAAAGAATATCATAAAATCGATCATATTGTAAACATTACTTAGTTGAACAACTTACCTTGATAGAAACAAAATCAAAAACTATAAAGAAGACATATGAGGTTGGACAATTATCAATGCCCTTCAACACTAAACACGGCCTGTAAGAAAGACAATGAACAATTAGCTAGTTTTTATAAGTTTTGAATTGAGCATAGGTACAGATATGTATGAGTTTTAGGTTTTGTATTGCATATTTTATTTTCTTTATATTAATGTTTTCATATCTTACAACTTACAATATTGCTTAAGCCATTGATGCCTTGATCTTTGCTTGAAAAAAAACAATTAGCCTTAATTTGATCATAACCATTTTTCGCAGCCTCGCATATGGACAAATACAACATATAAATTTTTTGTAAGATCATAATCATTATTATGCAAAAAAGCATTGTTATGCAAAACCTTTATTATTGAGAAAGACAATAATTAACTTTATTTGGGTTTTTTTTTGCATAACCACTTTTTTATACAAATTAGGTGTTTAATTTTTAATCCATTCGTGAGAAATGGATTTGGTTTCAAGCATATCAAGTGTTTACTTTTTAGCTCAAAAAACTTTAATGATAGGTTTCACTTAAGGAATCACATTAAAGAATGCCTAGAATATTTTTATAAAGGCCAAGCAATTATATGATGAGACTATCTTTGAATCTTTATATGATTATATTGTATTTTTTAAATGTTTACAAAAAAATATGTACCCATTTGTCATCCTTTAAGTCCCAAGCAAAAGGAAATCTATGTATGGATCACCTTTTAAATCAAGAGGGTATAATACTCGAGGTAAAAATGGGCACAATTTTTATGTATCTCAAAAGAACTAATAACCCCCTCAATTATATAGGCCTCTTTCTCATTAAAATGGCATGAAACAAACTTGCAATCATTATAGGTCTCTTTATAAGTATAAAGGCATGATACTTGCTCCCATTTAATATCAATCGTTATGAGAAACAAAAAAGCATTGCATTTTTCTAAATCACCATAGATCATATTTTCATGAAACAGGTATATCATATGCTAATCATTTATTGGGTCTACTATCACACAAGGAGAACTCTAAATCCTATTTAATATGAACCTTATGCAAAACAAAAAAGCATGAAATTTTCTCTAAATCACCATGGGTCATATTTTCATTAAAAGAACACAACATCTACTAAACCATTTATTAGGCTCCACTATCACTTAAAGGGAACTCCTAATCCTCACATGTAGAAAAGAAAGCATTATATAACCCACATCCCCTAACTAAACCTAAAAGTGCATATAAGTTATACTCTTAAAGGTCTTTCTCTTGTGGTAATAGCAATGTCAATTCTTATCATGTGAAATTATATTTTAAGGTGATTATAGACATATCTATAGAAGTTTCTCTTTGAAATAATGTTTACGAAGTAAACCAAAAAATATATGGGCTGAAAGAAAAATTAAAAACTAATCTCCAAGGACCAGGCTTCTGTGGGTACCTAAAATTGATTTTTTTAATTTAGTAGGACCAATTATCGACTATGAAAGAACTATGAAAGTATAGGAAATAAAAGAAAGGAAGGAAATTATGACAACTGATACTTCCCTAAAAATAAATGGCTTTATAGTTGTATTATGAGTGAGCAGTAGGTATCACATTCCAATAGTAAAAGAACTTCAAAACACACTTAAATCTATAAATTTAACCTTTTTTTTTACCTTAAAACATAAGCAAAAATCAATGAAACATATGAAAACAAATGCTAAAGAAACTTAGGGCTTTGACATTGCTTCTTTTTTGAATTATAACTAAGCTTCCTTTTTGAATTACAACCAAGCTCCCTTTTTTTATATTACTTCTTTTATACATTTTTCCATATAATTATTTCATTACATCTCATTTTTTAAACATCAAAATACAAGTAAAAACATCAATCATTATGAATTAAAGAGTAAGTACTTATTTTTCTTTATATGCTTAAGGTTATTTAGGAAAGATTACGAAGGAAGAGCCTGACTTTTAAATTAGGATAAAAAAGGACGCACTCATATGTTAATGTATAAAAGGGTTACAATTTGGCTTAAATTCAAATCCTAGGTAACTTTATCATTTTTAATGTTTATATGAATCTTATATGTAATCTCAAAAGATGAATTTCAAGTTCTAGAAATTTATAATCAAATAACGTATCCACATAAGAAAAGAAAATTTTCATGAATGCTTCAATCCTTATAGGATCACTCATTTCCTTTACTTAACAAATTCAGCCTCATAATATTCATAAAGTCAAGATTTGAATAACATTTGTTTAATTAATTATATTATGAATTTAATTTTTAACACTCAGTCTAAATCTTAAATTATGTATAAATTTATTTCATCAACCTGAAGATACTAATGAGAACTTAAACTCATAACCTAATAAAACCTAAAAATATATAAGAAATGACAAAAAAATCAATGGAATTAGATTTAACTTCAGTCCACCCCTACACCTAGAACAATATTATCGTCAAGATTGTGCATCAAGAGTAATAAAAGGATATAAAAAGGTCTTTGAACACCTAGCCAATTGAATTGGAAATTCTAATCATGAAATATTTTTTTATACTTAAAAACTACAAGATACTCAACATTGGTGGAGAGTTAAAAATAATAAAATATAAATTGCAATTATATTTTTGATAACTTCACTTTAGTATAAATAACAAGTCACAAGTTAGTGAAATAATACACATTATAAATGATGTTAAAGACCTCTTACAGATCTTTGATCAAACGCTAGGTATGCTATTGAAATTCATCCTTAGTTTGTTTCAAAATTACTGTCTTTTTCCATTGTTCACCATCATAACCCCATAACAACAAACAATGACCCATTAACCACCCAAACAATCCCTCACAACTCAATCCACATTAACACTAGGACATTGAATATACAACGATTCATATATAAAAATTGAAGATAAAGAAATTAACCCAAGAGTAGTAAGTGGACAACCAAACTTAAGACAAAAAACCAAAGACAATGGAAGTACTTGCTGGAAGAAAGAAAGTAGGTGAAAGAAGAAAGTTCCCAGTGGAGCAAAGAAGAAGAAGAAAAAATGAAGAAGAATGACAGGGGGGCTTCGGGTGTTTAATTTAATTAATAATAAAATGATACCATTTTTCTTCAAATTTAAACAACAATACCAATGTCTTTTGAATTTACCAACGAAATGATAGTTTCGTTATTAAATTACTGACATAATCTAGCTTTCATAGGTAATTTCCCTATAAAAATCTCTTCCATTAGTAAACTTTGTTGTTTATTTTTATCAGAAACCATTTCCTCCTATTTTACAATGATTTTCACTATTTTGTCGCTAAATTTCATCAAAAATGTTTCGCGGATAAATTTGCCCCACCTTTATCGATGAATTTTTGTTGTTGAAAAATATCATTGTTCCTGATAAGTTTACTGACAAAGATAAATTTCCTTCACTAATTTACTACAGAATTTCTTCTCTCAAGAATTTTCTGTTGGTAATTTGTAGTTTTCTTGTAGTGTTTTGAGAGTACCTAGATAAGTTTATGATTGTTGTTATTGATAAAATATAAGTAGTTAAGAGGAGTATGTAGAACATGTTCATATAGTAATACAGGCTTTACGAGAGCATCAGTTATATGTTAAGTTTAGTAAGTGCCGGTTTTGGCTTGAGGTACTTAGTGTGGATCCCAAAAAGATTGGAATTGTTACTAATTAAAGGATTTCCTAAAATAGCAACCCCACTAACCAAGTTGATGCTAAAAGAGAAGTTTGTGTGGTCATATGCCTATCAATGAAGTTTTGATAAATTGAAAGAAAGAAAGACAACAACTCCTGTAGTCACATTACAGATAGGGAATGATGGATTTGTAATGTATAGTGATACCTTGATATAGGAATTAAGGTGTGTTCTCATGTAGAATGATAAGGTTATAGCCTATGCTTCTAAGCAATTGAAGAAGCATGAGCATAACTATCCTACCCATAATTTAGAGTTAGTGGTAGTAGTTTTTGCTTTGAGAATTTAGAGACATTACTTGTACGGTGTTCCCCGTAAGATTTTCGAGGATCACAAGAGTCTAAAATATTTTCTAACTTTGAACTTTTTCTTTCATTATTTTTACATTTTTATATGTGGTGAATAACATTTCTGCTTGAATAATGATGTGTATAAAATTGGTATTAAGGTTTAATGACAATGAACCAGGTCAAAAAGAAATTTGATTGGATGAATTTTGGGAATTCTGAAAGTTTAGGACTAAAATACCCTTATTGGAAAATAATGTATATTGTTGATTTTAAACCCATTCGAAATTATTTTAAAACATTCAATTAATAAGTATTGACCCAAATTAGAGTATTTCATGGTCAATTTGATGATAAGATAGTTTCTAGAATATTTTTCAAATTTAAGGTAATTAGTTAATGAATTAAATTCATTAAAGGGCAATTTGGTCTTTTTATATGGTTATTAGGGGCAATTTGGTCTTTGTACATGCTGATTAGTGAATTAGTGAATCATAATGTATCATGCACATAAGGAGTAAAATAAGACAACATGATTCATTTCTAGGAGAGTTAGCCATGAGTGAAAAACAAAAGAACAAAAGGAGAAGAGCAAAGTTGATTTCAGCCAAAGAGAAGACAAAGAAAAAGGTAGCTGATTTTTCATGGTTTTGGAGCGTGAATTTAAGAGATCTTGATCAAGACTAAGTTTTCTTCAATTTTCAGAAGAATGAAAGAAAGTGATAAGTTTTCCAAACCTAAATTTCCAGTTTTGGGGTTTTTGAGTGGGATAGATTCATGTAAGATCTCTAGTTACCTGACCAGTCCCATTGTTTTGCCCATAAATCAACCAAAAGACCTCCAAATTGCGTGATTATAATTGAAGATGAAACCTAAGACATAGTACTAAGAATCTCTAGAAGAGACCCTGAACTAATTTTAGCTTAATGACATTAGAATTTGAGATTGAAAATGTTGATATGATGTTGCCCCTGTGTTAGAGTAGCTTATGATGTTTGGTGCATATTTTATGATTTAAAAGTTAAAATGGCCTGATTTTTAATGCTATGGAAACTATAGACATAAGAGAGAAACTTTCTAGATATTGAAAACCTAATTTGAACATTTTCTATATGAAAATTATGAAACAAGTGGAGATATGAATTTTAGACAGGGGTCATAATTGTGATACAAGAGTCATAATTGTGACAGAAGAGAATTCAGGTAATTCAACCATACACAATTGTGAATTATCATGCATGATTGTGACATGGTGAATACAATTAGCATAAATGTGACGTAATTAAATACTAATTTTGAATTCGGTTAAACCAAATATATATAATGTTAATGTCTTATTTATGAATTTGGAAATAAATGTTGAAGAGAAATGCACTTTGTATAGGTAAAGGAAAGACACAAAATGCATGAGTGCATTTGGAGATGTAGAGCCAACTCTGTAACTAGTGGTTAACTAGTTATAGTAAGTGATGTAGAACCAACTTTGTAACGACTAGTTTATAGTGGTTAACTTAGTACGGGTAAGCGATGCAAAACTAGCTCTGTAACTAATGGTTAACTAGTTGCAAGTAAGCAATGTAGAATCAGCTCATAACTACCAGTGTATAATGGTTAACCCAGTGTAGGTAAACGTTATAGAACCAGCTCTGTAACTAGTGGTTAATTAGCCATAAGTAAGTGAAACAGGACCAACTCCGTGATGTTATGCCTAAGGGTAACTTATGGCAAAGGAGTTAATGGTTGGTTATGTCGTGTAAGAAAGTTGATGACAATAATAATGTTTCCACTACATACTTTAAAAGTAACTTGAGAGATTTGATTTCAGAAAGCACATATGTTTTATATTGGTATTGTTTCATAGTAAATGAAATGAATTTTTTTAGGAAGGTTTAAAACATTTATGTTTCATTGATCTTGTTTAGCTCACACTCTACTTTTTGTTTTCAAATTAAAACCTTCCAGGTGTATACTCAGGGGTTTCCATAGTTTTAAGTTAGATTTCGTGGATTTCAAAATGTAGTCATTGTGTTGCCAAAATTTTTAATAAAATAATTTTTAAAAAATAAAAATAAAAAACTACGTTTTTTATATTTATGAATGTTGAGTTAAAGCTTTTCAATAAAAAGGGGAATAGGCTTAGCTTCATTGGAACTTTCCAATTAGATCAGATATCAACTGGAGGGCCACTATAGGGTACCGAACAAGCCACCTAGTCATTTTAGTAAAGGGACCTGTCAAAAGTACTTATATCTATAGATTAAAATTGACATCTAGCAACGCATTATGACGTCCTTAATATTTAAAAATGTCAAAGTAGTTTTAATTAACCTTTTCGTGTAGTATTTTTCATATAGTTCAATCCTTCCATCACATATAGAGCATGGAAATAACGCTTACTCTATTTGACTTTCATCCTATTATTTCTCTATCATTAGTAAGTAATTTAAATAATGGCATTTGTAAACCATTTTAGAAAGTCTCATTCTATCATGGCCAAGGATTCCCTATTCAATAATAATTAAGGACAATGAAACATTATTCCTAATTACTATAAGGTGATGAATTTTATACTGATCACTTAACTAAATTATAATTCACGCTATATCCGATGATTACCGATTGAACAATCCTTAACTAGAATAGGTCATAAGTAGTAAAAAGACATAATAATCTCTATATGAGATACTTTGGTGATCTCAAGTGAAATGATTACTTATACAATCTTCACAATAAGAAGTTCCATAGGCATTAAATTAATGTTTCAAATGGAATTTTCATATGGGGTTAGTTTAGTGAACATGTTCTCTAAGAAGCACCCATATGTTTATATAAGTATCTCTATACTTTAGTCTATGTGATTGACTATTTCCTTTATAAGGAAGTGATGTATGCTTAATTGATTATGAATTTATTCCATAACACTTAGTGATTATTACTATGAAAATGCTTAAGATACTCACTTTGACTCATCTGTGGTTTTAGACACAATTCGTAAGTGAAAGAGATAAAATGAGTCAAAAGCACTATATTTAAGCCATTTTTTGAAGATCCACACTCACTTGTCTTCATGGAGCAAGAATAAGAAGATTAAAAGCTAGAGAAGATAAGAAAATGCCAAGAAAGATGAGATATATCAATGAAGAGGAAGGTATGAGATGTTCACAACCATGCATGTCTCACGCCCATGCAACACCTCTCATTGCTGTGAGAGGCCTCTCACAATCATGAGAGGGTTTGTCATTACCGTGACACACCCATTCATGGTGTCACATCCATGACATAATGCCACCTAATCTATTTTTGACCTAGTTTTTAGTATAAAGCAAATAGTTATAAAAGTTTTTAATGTCTTCGACTGGGAAAAGAGGGAGCTTTGGGAGAAGATGAGAAGAAGGGGCAAAGCTCTCAACTGTGAGAGATCAGCTCAGAGGTGACATTGACACCGATGAACCCGATAAAGTGTATTTCTCATTGAGTTTGTTATTTTTTCTTTTTTTAGGGATAGATTTTCTTATCCTATATTTAATGTTTGGTTCTTGAGTGAGAATGATTGAATGCTCTATTTTATTGTTTTTATGTAAGAAACCATTTATAGAATTCAATATAATCCATAATTGTTATATTTGAGGTTCATGTATAGGAACTAATGGTTCGTTATCATTAGGGATAACAAAACCTAGGTTAAATGACTCGAGTGTATATGGTTGATGCTCAGATTGGTCTGTTTTCCTAATTCATAATGCAACTAACCAGATAAACTTAAGGAGCTTGTCCTAGGTTTCTCAATAGTTGGGGTTAATTAAAAAGCTTGTTTTAATTAATTACAACCTAAGGAAAAACTAAAGTTAACAGAGCTTGTTGCTAATCTATAACTAATAGTTTAATAAGAGGTAAAAGAAAAACAAAACAATGAAATATGTTTAATTAGGTGTAGGCTGAGATTGAACTAAAGAACCGAATTCTTAACAAACTCATTGCTTTCATTCATTTTTTCATTTTTTCCTTAATTTTCTTTTGTTAGTTAGTTAAGTTTTATTTTCTTATTTTAAACCAAACTGGACCACCCCCCTCGAAAACCTGAACATTAACTATTTTCATAACAAAAGCTAACTGAACACTCTTTGTGGGATCGACCTATACTCACCACTACTGGTCTAGTTTATTTTATGTGGCGTTATGATGCACTACTGTCAATTTTGACACCATTGTTGGGAAGCGTGATGCTTTAGTTTTTGTTTGTGATCTTAATTAGTGTTTTGTGCATATTTGTTTGCAATTTATTTCTTTTTAGTCATTTCATGATCTTTTCACTATTTGTTTAGTGTTTGTTGCATTAAAAAGATTCACGAACGAAAGTAATTTTTTTATGACCTATATTTCCAATCTTTTAACCAAATTTGGACTCGTCAAACAAAATTTAGTTACGGATGGGATAATCAACAAAATTACTTCCTAGATAGTATGTAAGACATGCAACAATTTCTTATAGACCAAAAGCTTCTTATCACCACTCAGGTACATCTCTGTAAGATTTGTTTAATGTTACGACTACTAACAATATTCACTTTCAACAAAATATGCAACAATTTTAATCGGGTATGCAATAAATTGAACATAATATACGACAGACCTAATAGGATATCCTATAATTCCAACAGGATGAAAGGCAATTTTGGTCTAGTTTTCAAAATTAGGAGAGCCAGCAAAACTTAGGTACATCCTTGGAAGAATTAGTTAATGTTGTTGTTGCTAAAACTTTACAATTTCAGGAGGATATGAAATGGTTCTGGCAAGGTGCAATGTCTAAATGGGGAGATAACAATCACCTAGAACCACAAAGTGAAGAGGAGAAATGATCTTAACCTGAGGTGTACTTAGTGGAAGTTAGTAAAGCAACCTTACAAAGTGATAAGGAGCTTCAGAATCTTGAGATCACTATTAAAGGAATTTTTTGTGTCGAAGAAGTTGAGAAGGAGCTTAAGCCAAAAGGACACATATTTTAGCTTGAAGGTAAATAATAAGTTCCAGTATATTGTTAAGATTGACTTTTTACCTTTACCTAGCAGATTAGAGAAATTAAATGAAGAAGAAAAAGGTGAAGAAACATTTAAAATATTTCTAGAGTGCAGGGACTATCCTAAACAACCTCATATGGAGACAACTCAAACTATGATACCTGAAGGCCATAATTTTGTCACATGAGGAAAGTATGGAGTCGAGCTAGCAACAATAAACAAAAGCACTTTTTAGGAGGCAACCCAAAGGAAGTAAATTTCTTTTCCTTTACATTTCACATTTATTTCTTATATGCATTTGTGTTTGTAGTTGTTTGCTTTTACTTGTTTTTAAGTTTTCAATCAAAATGAGAGAGAATTAAAAAAACAAATAATTTCTCTTTTTCTATTGCTCCTAGGACTATATAGTCATGATTAGAGAATGAATTGAGGCTTTTCGTTCTTATCCTTGGAGGCCAAATCAAAAATATTTTTTCTAAGGATTGTTGTATAGAATGCAACCTCGGGTCGTTTCACTTAATCGGAACCAAATTAATGGAACTAAGCTAGCCTATATGTCATGATATGCAATCAAAATTAGCAAGGAAGAGGGTAGTTTTCAATCTTTGGAAATTTGGACTAAAACAAATGAATTGTAATAAAATCTAATAAAAAGTGATTTTGGATTTTGGGAATAGAAAAGCGATAAGATAAAAAAACAACTATCAAATGATAATAGTATCCTTTTGAAAACTAGCTTTGGCTATCATCGTTCGAAATGAATTTTTACGGGAGTGAATCACAAAGTTTCAAATGGTAAACCCTAAAGAACTCTTTCAGTATAAGGTTTCAATCAATGAACTACATTTATTAAAACTTTGTTGAATGTTCTTAGTGAGTGCAATGGGCAAGCTAATGCAAGAAGTCATTTAGGACCTAGAATCATCTCCATACCAAACACAACTAGGCTGATAAAAGAGAATAAACCAAATTACAAATGAACATATATGAGACTTCATATATTCAAGCTCCAAAATCTACATTAACAAATCCAAATAACACATTAAATATCCAAAACTTGATTAAACTCTAATAAAAAATATTCAACTACAAATTACAAATCCTAAACCT
>JAOSBO010000009.1:7636628-7655439 GCA_027563915.1 Erythroxylum rotundifolium | reverse complement strand
CTTAGCATTATCACTCGGGAGCTTACCAATGACTTCACAAGCTTGAAGGCAAATAGAACCTCAACCAAGAGATCACACGAGTCAGACAAACAAGATGGCCACGAAATACTGGAAAAACAAACAAATCAGCAAAGCAAAAAGAAACTTAGAAAACACAAAGTCACGCACAGAAATAAAAAATCCAAAAATCGCAATTTACATAACAACAACAAATGTCACAACCGGACAAACGAAACCAAGGCCAGGTAGTATCAAGTACAGAATTTAAACACAAAAGGAGCAAGATTTGAAGTAAACAAATTAAGCGATATTGACATACACTAAGAATTAAAAATAGAGAGAAGAACAAAAGCAAAAGAAACTAGCAAACCTGAAAGATTAGAAGGGAAATAATGAAGAAGAAGTGGAAATTAAGAGTGGAGAGAGGTCAATCCATTGTTGATTGAAGAGGAGTAGGTTTGGGAGATTGTGTGTGGCTGCTTCTCTGCAATCCCTAGCCACTGAGAGAGGAAAGTCGAGAGAAGAAGGGTAAAGAGGTGCGATGCTGCTTAGTTAGCAGGTACATCTTTTCTTTTGCTTCTTTATTGGGCAGACTTTTCTTGCTATTTACCAAATAAACCATTGGAGATGGATTAGAAGCGCCATGAGATGAAGTGGAAAATCAGCAACTTCATATGAAGAAAATATTAAAATCTCAAAATAAAAGCATTTTGTTTTTTATTATTAACTGTGTGGTGTGATCCTAATTTAATATTTAAAGCTTCTATAGATAATTTTTTTAATCTATTCTTTATAAATTATCAATTGAGCCAATTATTTAAAATTATATAATAAATCCGATTAATATTAATAAGTCACTCCTGCCAACGACTTTAAGACAAAGGAAAGAATCCAATTTAGTATTCAAACCTGGTTAAATCAGAAATTTAATATTCAAACAGAGATAAGAACATGTATGTTAAATCAGAAATTAACAAACTAGTTCATAAATTTTAAGGCACGTGATGTTATTTTTTAAGATGGGTTCATACACAAAAGATTAAAAGCATATTGTTATTGGTTTGCCCTCTAAAAATATTTTTATTATATGAACTATTTGGATCTAAAAATTAGAAATGAATGGCAATTTGAATACTAAACAAGTGTTTTAGGTTGAATAATTAATAAAAATTGATTTACTTGGCATGAATGTCAAAATAATCATGAAAGTACCGCCAAGAAATTGAATTATGATGGTAAAAAACTAGTAAAACAAATCTTAAAGCAAAACTTAATAATGACATCAAATCTAAAAATTTGTCATAAGGTTTATTTGTATGGTAGATAAACTCTAAGAAGGATATTACTATTTAATATGCTTATAAAATGCATTATTAAGTTTTAATGTGCTAAAGAATAATTTATGAGTATTTAATAATAGTAAGATCCAATATGTTAATGTAAAAGTGTTACAAGCTTTTCTGTCGAAAAGATAAACTACATTTTCTATCCTTCTATTGTACTCAATTTCTTAGTTGGGTACCTCTATTATTATTATTTTCAATTAAGTTATCCAGTGTTAGTAATTTTCTTAATCAAGTCTTTTTAATACAAACATGACATACCATATTAACAACACGGTATGCATATATGAGATCAAATTAGCATATTGTGACATACATGATATTAAGCCATAAATGTTGCATAGACACATTTTATCACTATGATGTTGACTTAACATCCATGAGGTGACCATGTTAGCATTTTAAATCAATTTAGTGATACTACACGTGGTAATGTGAGACTCATAATGTCATGTGCGTTATTAATATTCTAAGCTTGATCTTGTTTTGGAGAGGATTGAGATCCTTCATGGTAGGTCTTTTTATAGTTATATTGTCTAAAAGAACAATGCATTGATCTCATCCAATCCTGAAGCCTTGTTGAGGTTTAAAGAGAACAAGATCTTTTCAATCTTACTTAAATTAAACTGTTTCAAAAAGTCATCCAGTATGTTGGCTGATACTTTATCCTTTATGAAGGATTTAAGCAAGTTTATTGATGAGTAAGCTTTTATGTTAGTGTAACATGTCTTGTCAAAAACTTACGAGTCTTGTTATGGAGCTCTTGATTTGTAACTAATATTTTTCCATCTTCTATATTTAAGGATGTGATTATGTTAAAGTTCCTTCTAGATTATATACACTTGTGGAAAAATTAGGCATTCCTATCTCAATTGGTTATCCACAATACACTTGATCTTTGTTTGATAAAAAAGATATCATTTTTTCATGAGATTGTTGGGCATTATAGCCATATTCTCTTTATTCAATGTTCATATAGAGATCTTCTTGAATTACCTCTAATTTTGAGGGTCTGCATAGAGATCTACTTGAATTTCCTATAATTTCCTCTTAATCTCATCGATAACTTCTTGGGTATATAGTTCCTTTTTGTAACTGATAATTTTTAATTCTTCTTTGATAGTTTGAAGCTTCTTCATACACATGCATAATTTATTTCCTCTCACATGAGTCTAAATTCCTTTGATCAAGGCTACCTCAAAGCCTTCTACCTGAAGTGGAAAATTGTTAAACCTAAAGGGAGATTTCCTAATTGATGTGTGATCCAAAAGTAATTGATTGTGGAAATTGGCTTTGCTTTCATTGAAAGTGTGTAGCCAATAACCATTTACCAGAGCTCCATTAAGTTTTTTCCTCAAGTAAAGACTCCCTTCTTATTTTTCATTCTAAGTGTAGCATAGAACATCCACCTTAAGGTTTATAATTTGAGCACTACTGCCATATTCCAACAACTCATTTGAGTGGTTTTTGGATTAAATTGCCTCTAAATTGTATTACTTTCATTATATAATTAAAGCCTCCCACCCACTATTAACTAGGAATCACCTATAAACATTCTTCTTTTTTTTTGTTATATGGAGATCATATTGATTTCTTAGTAACTTATCGTTCTCAAAGAAATCTAGGGCAACATCAATCACCATCATCTTAATCTTTTTCCAAGATTTTTATTAAGAAAAACTATTTAAGCCATAAGGACTAAGGGCCTTATATGCCCTTAATTGTACACCACTTTCTCAATATCTAGTTTAGTTATTAGATTATCTAAAGTTTCCAAAATATCAAGCTAGAACAAATTACTAACAAAGGATTTGACCTTTGTAAGGATGAATTAGTGTTTACTAAAGACCTCGGTGATCCTTTATAGAAATTAAGAGGTACTTCCTTGAAATCATTCTTCTTTGTAAGTAACTCACTGTCTTGTAAATTCAGTTATATTATTTCCTTACCAAGATAATGTTATGAAAAGCTTTGTGTTCTTGTCCCCTTTTTTTAATCCAATTCACTCTTGCTCTTTATTAAAGATAAGGGAATTATGGTTCTTTAAGATGGTGACATTCTTCTTTAAAGCTATCTCCTTTTCCTCTATTAACTTAGTGTCTTTATGCTTCATATTGACTACAAACTAGATAGCTTCGAGTCTATGCCTTGTCTCCTCAACTATATGTTTAGTGTCAGAAGCTCTATAAGGATTCAACTTCGTAAGTTCATACTTTATCTTCTTCATTTTTCGACATAAATAAAAGTCTTATCACTCTTAGTTGTTTTTTTGACTTGTCTATTCTAGCTAAAAAATTGTTAAACCTAAAAGGGCTTTTCTTCCTACATTCGTTAACAATACCCTTGAATAAGATGAGGGAGTGAACTGAGATCAATGGGTTCCTAAAATTGGCTTCACTTTTTAGGAACCTCACTATCCATTTGACAAGGACTCAACTAACCTTTTGTTTATACACCATTTAGAGCTTTGTCTATTGCTCTAAAAGAAAAATTGTCTTCTAGCTTAAGATCGCTCACTTTAGTTCCATCCATACATAGTCTAAAATCATCTAAATTGTTCTTTTTATTAACATCACTCTTAGCCTCAGATTTATATATTTTATTATTGAAATCCTCTATATAGATCTAAAGTTCCTCAATCCTAGGTCTAATAGTTAACATTTTACTATATAGATCTTTTTCTCTGAAAAGCCATATTAGATCCATACATTAAGATAATAAATATCTTGGTACTCTACTCTATAAAAAAAACTTCAAAATATATCAATCGGCCCATCATATGTAGAATTTTAACTTGCAACTTCCTTGAATCATATTCTAAGATTTTTCTCCTATAATGTTGGTAAGAACGACTAGTTATAATTGTCTATTTATTGTCAAAATACTTAACTTTACATAAAGAATCCTTACATAGTCTTAAGTAATCCTTCCAAAGATGGTCTATAGTCCTTGATAAAATCTTTAAAGACTTATTACTTTTTAAGGTAATTTATACCGTCAATATTCCATAATAAGAGGGACATAATTATTGCTTTAAGGAGATAGATCTTCTTCCCTAATTTCCTCTTACTGACATTCTTGCATTCTTTAGCCCTTTCTTTTTAAGAAATTCTTAGTCGACTTCATTATATTGATTAATTCCTAAATTGTTTAATATTCTCTCTTGATTCATTGAAATGGCTTCCTTATACCTCTTCAATTCTCTCCTTACTTGGTATTTTGAGATTGTTCCCAAATATAAGCTTCCTTTATTCTCTTTACAGATTTCAATAGAGCTTAGACTGGTCAGTTTCTTGTTCCTTTCTAAAAGATTTTTTTTATTTGAGTTGTGAACTACATTGAATCTCTCCTGTCCAACTTCCAATCTGTAATATTTATACGCTTAGTATGGAGCTAAGTTTACATCATATGAGAATCTAGCCTGTTAATTCCTAATAGTCCCCCTTTGGACACTCTCCTTCCTGTTCTTTATATTTTTCCTGGCTCCTTCACTGTCGATTTCCATTAGTATGAAACCATTATGGCATCTTTATATGATAAGATAGATCTCCTCTAGTAACTACTTATGGAAATCCATACTAACACAAACCCTTATATAGCTTATTCTCTCTTTTTTTTGTAATGTTTCATCTAAATATAAAGGTCTAATAAAGAAACTAGCTAACACACTTAGGCCCTTTATTGATCAATTTTCAAGTGGGACATTATGTAGGTTATCTCATACCTAGCTTTCTCCAAACTTATTCCAGGTCTCCAAAGTTGGATAAAAATTGGCATATTTGCAAAGTGTCATGGCCCTTCCTCTATCAGCTTCTTTGCTTTAAATTCTAAAGAGAAAATAAAGAGAAAGTTAATGTCTTCTGATAATAACACCTCTAGTCCCCTACTCTTCTATAACTTGTTGGCCTGTAAATTCACCATCAAGTAAGCGGGATGTCTTATAGTGAAGAAACCAACTGTCGTTGCTTTTATATTATAGCTCCATTTGATAGGCCCTTATCTTGTAAATACTAGGCGACTTACTCGACACTCCACGGTGGCTTTCTAGTCCAAATTCGAGTTGGCTGGAAAGTCCCGAAGAAGTTAAACCTGTTGCCCTTGTTAAGGAAAAGCTTTAATTCACAATAAGAAATGTAAACAGTGGAGTTTTGTTTTTCAATTTATTAAAAATTTTGGCAGCACAACGAATGTATTTTGCATCTTAAAAAGTTCAAAGTTCCTGTAAAAGCTCAAAATACTTCTATTATCACATCAATTAAACTCCAAATTGTTAACTTCAAATCCACTCATATGTAGTCTCAAATAGTTACATCAATAAACTTTGAAAAGCTAAAACAACGTAGTGCAATCCATTAAAAAACCGTTATACACATCCATTCTTTATACAAATGTACTTTCCAAATCATGTTCAAAGATATGCAACAGTTCTCAAAAATATGTACAAGGCAAAATAAAAATGCTTACACAGTAGCACTTGACGAAGTTGACTACTCATCACAAGGTGGAGTCCTTTCTACTGAAGCCCCTAACTGTGCATCTAGAAGGTTTTATTTTAAAACAGAAAATAAAGGGTGAGCTAAACAAGCTCAATGAGTATTATTGGTTTAAAATAAAAATATTTATACAAATATTAATCTTCATAAAAGAAAACAATTTCTTTTCTTTTCAAGTAATAATCAATGTTCTTACAAAACAAATTCTTTTCTTTTCATAAGATTAACGCATATGTAAAACAAAACATATAAATTTTTTTGAGATCAAGTTCCACTTTTCTTGTAAAGTATACAACGATGGCAATCAATACTTTCATAAACTTTCTTTTTTAAAACATAGCATACCACTAATTTTCTTTGCCATATGGTGCCTTAGGTGTAAGGCCACGAAGTTAGTTCTGCATCCCTTACCTATGCTTGCTTAACCTTTATATACCGACTATTATGAAGCCAGTTATGCATCGCTTACCTATAACGATGCTAACACTACATATAAATCAGTGGTTACGGAGCTAGTTTTGCATTGCTTACCTGTAAAAGTTCCAGCACAATATATACTCCACACATGCAGAGGGTGACTCACAGGACATATTGATAGACACAACATCACCTATGTTAGTGATAGATGCCCCCAAACACCACCATGCATGTTAGGACGTACTTTGATCAATATAATCATATGTATAAAGACCTATTGAAGTACCATAAGCTAAATCACAATTAATACATGAGCGCGACTCATTTCAATACCAATTAAAAACATATTTAAAATCCATTTCTATGCCAATTTAAAGCATATGCAACTTTCAATTCAATGCAAATTCAAAGCGTGTGTACATCTCATTAGTTTCCAAGTATATCTAAAACTTAATTCAATGCTAAATCAAAGCATATGTAAACCTCATGAAGATTAACTTTTAAATTCAAGTAGTAGCACCAATGGAATTATACATAACCATACTTTTCATAGTAAGGTAAAAACCATCTTAACAAATCAATTTAAATACACACTCATTGTTTGTCATTTATCGTAAACCAGCCTCACGTGTTCGGTGCTTTTCCTTTATTAATCCTGAGTTTACGGTGACGAGAAAACTTTATCGTCTTACTCAGCTATGAGGGAGATCCTTAAAGTCCCAAAACTTGTCACGTACATCCATGACTTACCACTTTGTTTTACAAATTTTATGACAAAGTGATTAGCCAAAATCTTAGCATTTTGCGAGATTAGAATTTTGTTTTCTTTTCATTCAACCATTGAACAACTTCCATGATTTATACATGTTATCTTCTTTCCATTTAAATAACACGCATAGTATATACCTACTATTTTCCTTACGTTGAACGATTGAACTATATGCAACATACATAATGCCATTGAACAACCATTAAGCCATATATATAGCATCTACATGCTGCCAATTAATACCCATTGAATAACTTACATAAGATATGGATTTCATGCTAGTTTCCTCTCCATTTTCCTGTATTTTTCTCTTCATTTAACCATGCCTCCACTTGTTCCTTAATTTTCACATATCAAATGTTCAAATTAGGTTTTGAAGTCTTCTAGAATATGTTCCCCTATGTCTATAGTTTTCATATCATCAAAGATCATGCCATTGCAACTTCTAAATTATGAAACATGTACCAAAAATCACAAGCTGCTTCAACACAGGGGCAGTATTAGGTTACCATAATCAATCTCAATTTTCAATATCATTCAACTAGAATTATGTCTAGCTCTCTTCTAGATATTTTCACTACTATGTCTTAGGTTTCATTTATAGCTGGAATCAATTAATTTGGAGTTTTGTAGACTAAGTTGTGGCCAAAACACTACGACTATTCATGGAAACCGAGAATCCTAATACAAAATTTCACTAAACATAGAAAAACTTACCACTTTCTTTCAATCATGCTCAAACCTTCACATAATTTATAAGGAAATTCATGTTTCCAGCTTAAGCAATCACATGACTAGCTAAAGAGGATGGACAAGAGTGGTTTAATATACCTAAAATCAGATGGTAATGTGATGCCCATCTTTTCCTTACATGTAGTTGGCATTGATAGAGGTGTTGTCCACGGTTGGAGGCTTAAACATGCATAAATTATTTCCTAAAGGCAACAACTTGGAGATCTATGCATGAAGGGAGTAGCTACAATTTAATAACATCAATTCTAGTCTAAGGGATAAGTGAAGCTTTGGTGGAATGAAGGTGGAGCAGCTCCTCCATCATTCTTGTTTAAGTTACATGTTGAAAAGGGTTGTCCTACACATTTCAAGGTGAATTTCTAACAAATGTCCATTATATAATCTCTTACCGTCTTTGTTTAATTAATCCTTTAGCTCCTTACCTCATCCACTACAATCTTGTCCCCTAAATATAACAACTTGTTATGATTTAGTCTCACCAAAATGACATATGTCTAGACCATGAATTGGTCTCTCACGTAATGAATTTTATGCCTTTCACATTTACTCCTTTATAAACGTTGACAGAATAAGGTTTTCATACATTCATGTTCCAAAATAATAAGGACTTCTTCATGTATATGATAGCTGCCATTTAAGGCTCATTCATATGTACATGTATTATTTCTTATCTAAAATGATTAATGGCTTAACAAAAATCTGTCCAATTTTGGTAGAAATTTCATGTCTACTAAATAACATATTACACCTAAATATATCAACATATAAGTTGGATCAATTTACTTTAAGTATTCGAAACTATGACTGATTCTTATGTTCTTATGTCCTTATGATTCTTATGTATATTACTCAAAAACATCATTCACACGAAACGAAATTTTATAAATAGATGAAAAGAAAAGTTTGGGGGTTTACACCATTATTCAAAGTATCAATATTAGGATATATTATGGTTATGTTTCCCTCTTATTTAGGGGCAAAATTCTATCTAAGAGTTTGTACTATCTCCAAACATATGCTTTCATATTAAGAGGGGCTTTAAGGACTAACTGCTTATACCAAGGTTTAGGATAGTCAAGTTTGAGGTGAGGTTAGAGGGACCAAGGAGGATTAACTGGGGCTTTGAGTGC
The DNA here is from genome assembly GCA_027563915.1 of Erythroxylum rotundifolium. NCBI lineage: Eukaryota > Viridiplantae > Streptophyta > Magnoliopsida > Malpighiales > Erythroxylaceae > Erythroxylum > Erythroxylum rotundifolium. The sequence goes on along the minus strand of JAOSBO010000009.1, from coordinate 7,646,534 downwards.
ACTAGATTACAAAACGATAAGCCTAACTATGTAGCAGGGGTGGGAATGTCATTGTGTATAAGAGGTTCTGACATTTTTTATGGAGTGTTTTCCATTACCATAACTAAAACCTAGAGCTAGCAAGTGCATGTATTTTCAAAAGTTAGTTACCAAAATTAGTATCACATAAGTGTATGAGTGATAAATGTAAGGTTAAAAGATAGAAATTCCCCAAAAAAATAACAAGCTCTAGATAGACAACTAAGGAAAAGAGGGGAGGGTTAGAGCAAAAGTAAAAACACTACTAGAGAAGGATTAAATTAAGTAGTTGAAGAAAGGAAAGTGGAGGATTGGTGTAAGTAGGCAATAGTGATTGTTGGCATACAGGAGAAAAGGTAATATGATAGAAGGACAAGGTGAAGAGGGAAACATAAAATGAGCAATATAAAAAGACTAGAAAGCTAGCAAAAGGAGTGGAGGAGAAAAATAGTATGAAACTATGGTTTTAGTTATTAAATAGTTGGATATAATGATAGGGAAAGGGTATACATATTTTTGTTGTGAGACTGTTGTTAATGATTTTGTCTTATGTGTTAGTTACTCCTTTCTGAATTTTTTGTTTGTACACTAACAATAGTAAAAATTTAAATGTAGGGACTAGATTGCTGTAAGATGTGCTTATCAGGAAAGTTTTTTTTAATTTATCCATAATGGATTAAATTTTTATATATTCTTTTTGGGTTAAACCAATAAAATATAAAATGACATGTAATGAGAGGTTGAATTAACTTGAGATATGAACTTTACTTAACATCAATAGTTATTTTAAAAGGGAAGTATGAAAAATTTGTAGTAAATTACTTAAACATGTTCATTTTTAGCCATATGAGATTGAAACATCTATGTCGATACATGTTTTTCTTAATTTATAATGTTATTTTACGTATACTATCTCTATAAACCACTTTGAACAATTTTAAGATTACATTAATATGTCCAACTATGAAAAGGATAAATCCATATTTGAATTGACATGTTTAACTTAAATAACTAAAACTGTAGAATATCTTTTGTTAACCACTTTGATCCTTATAACTCCTTTAAACTTATTAAAACTCATCATATAAGTTTACGCTTAAATTTATATTTAAACTTCTTTACATACCAAAGGTTAATTCACCTCCTAAAATTTTATAAAAGGTTTGTTGACCTCTACAGTTGCCTTTAGTATCACTTTGCTCCTTAATATTATAACATGTTACTTTTTGCACCTAAAAGTCTAACTCTATTAGGTTTCTATTAAATTTTTATTACTTGCCTGTTAACTCATTCGATGTGGCATGTCATTTAGACAATACGGACCCACTGAATGCTAACATATATTCCTTTTTCTTAATTTAATAATAGTTTTAATTATTAAATTTATTATATTAACAATTTGTAATCAATTAAAAATCCTTAAACCTATACATCTTCTCTATTGTAAGTCTTATTGCATACGATGCTCCAGAGAAGCTTTTGCAGCTACATTGAAGGAAACGTATGGTGTTGTTATTAAGAAGCTTACATAATTAAGCTATCAAAGAGATCGAAAGTTTATGGTTAGAATGGAAACTCTAAGAAAATAAACCATAAAAATTTGTAACATTATTAGGTTATTGAAAAATTTGCAAAGGGAGATTTCTTGTTTATTAATTCATAAAGTATGGAAGTCTTAAGGAAATGCTTCATGGAAGACGAAGGGCATGGATTTTAAGTGGGAAAGAAAGAAAGAAGATTATAAGAGGTGTAGAAAAAATGATTCTTTTTCCTTCACCATAATTACATAACTCCCATTATATATAAAGGCATGAATTTGAGTGATGTTCTTCTAAACCAATAAGTGGAAGTCAGAGTTTTTGATTTTAGAATGACAAGGATTACAAGTTCACTTGATACTTATCTTAGTGTAAATATATTGACAATAATACTTGGTTATGTTCTAAAGGAGTATTACTCAAGCTTTTGACACACTATCTAAAGGGATGTATTCATTTAGGGTGGTGTTACTAAAAATCCTAAAAAGTAAACACCATATAAATAAGGAAGTTTTGATGAAACTAATTAGATAAGTGGGTTAAAATAAAGGAAAGAGAAAGGAAGCAAATGGAAGGGATATAATTAGAGTTGTTACTTATGGTTAAAGTAATAGATGAAATATAAGAAGTTAAGGAAATTATGATGTCTTTGGAAATGAAATTGTAGTGTTTTGATGATTTTCCTTTCAAAAGGCCTAAAATCCTTGAGCTTATCTATATTCTCAAGGATTTAGGGTGGGCTAGGTTTTAATTAGGTGAAAGAGTTGAATTTAGGAAGTAGCACATAAAAAATCTCCATATCCTCCACCTAAATTCCCTTTTGTCTCTTTTATTAGGTCACTAATATATAATTCTTCTACATTCATTATGCAGGCAACACTATTTATGCAAGCAACACTATTCTCTTTTAGGTTAGTGGTATAGTATTATTTTTCCATTCTTTGATCACTAATACTTCTCCTTCTACATTCAAGGTTGGAAACTTCATTTATACCTTGAAGGGGAAAATTATGGCTCCTGTTGTACATAAAAAAGCCTTATTGATTACAACATTATTAGCAGAGAACCTTCTGATTGCATAAAATCTATTTATACTATTTACTTGCTTCTAACATGCTCCTTATGTTATAAGTACGGATATTTTCATTTTGTGTTGATATGAAATCCTTCAAAACCAAGCAAGAGTTCTATTACAAATTTTAGTTTGTCTGAAGAGAAGCATATTCTTCAAAGGCATCATATAATAAAAAATCTATAGCAGTAACTTTATCTACTATTATTCTTTTAACTACAGAATTAGTTATTGAGAGTTTTATTACCATGGAATCCTTATGAGGATGGAATTTAAATATGTTTATAGTATATTAGAAACTAATTTGATTTATATAATCCAAACCATATTAAAGATCAACTAGGTAAGTGCATATATTATTTTTATAGTATGGTCTAGTGAACAAGAGTATTGTCCCTGTGAGGATTATGAGTACTACTAGTAACTATCTAATAGCTAATTTAAAAAATGAATAATTGATTTAAAATATGTGATAAAATAAATTAAAATTACTATTTAAAAATAAAATAATAAATAATAATGAAGATATCAATTAATAAACCAAATCTAAATGTAGAATCCGCTTAGAACCTTGTATGCTTAGCGTTAGCTTGATTCAATTATTAAGCATGGTTTTTTAAAATGATATAAATTCCAAAGTTATAAACTTATTTTCTTAAGAAATATAGATCCTATCTTTAAGTTGATTGATTAAAATCTATTTCTAATCAAAACCTCTAAAAATGCATCAGCTTGATCTATTAATTTCTTTATTAGATTTGACTCCAACCTATAAAATTTATATGGTTTTAGATCTAAAATTATATAAAATTTTATTATTGATAATAGGATCTTTTCGTACATATGATTTCTCAATTCTTATGTATCAAATTTGAAATTGAATCAAGAAGCTAAAAGTTAATTCAAAAGTAAGAAGTAATTATGTATAATTCACAAGACAACTAAAGTCTTTCATTAAATAAGAAAATCAATCCAAACAAATTGTATTGGTTCATCCCATCTAGATCTATCCCAATATAGTTTATACTAAGATAAAGAAAACCATATAACTAAGAAAGAATAAAAAATAAAAGAACTTATTTTCATGTTCCTAAGATCTTGAAGTTCATAACTTCAATCCTAATGAAAATTCTTTTACTTCTCTTGTAGCTCTTTCGTTGTCTTAAGATGCTCCAGTTTGGCTCTCGAATGATTCCTCACATCATAATATTCCCTTTAACAATTTTATATCCATAAACCCCAGAAATTTTGTAATGTAAATATGGGTACAATACAAATTTGTGTTAGCCTTGTGTTACTCTCCTAACTTTTATTCTCTAAAAATCCTTGACTTTATAAAAACCACCACCTAAATAAATCCCCAAAATATTATGGTTTTTGGGCTCATATTTCTTTGAAAATAAACATGAACTAGACATGGTTTTATGTTGTGAAACATGTCTAAATATTTCCTTTAAAACCATACTAAAATTTTGCTCCAAAATTCCTTCTTAATTTGGGAGCTAAAAAAAGGCTTGAAAACAAAATTTAATCCAAATTGAATACAAAATCCCGTAAGCATCATTAAAACAAAATCAAAACACTATTAAAATTATACTAAGAATATAACCTAATCAACATTTATCAAATTCTGTTACACTTAAGAATTATGGTTTCCCTAAAACACTTTGATTTTACCAACCTTAACTTAAATAGGTGGAAATTTCAAAAAAGAATTTAACAAATCAATTGGATTAATCAAGACTGTCTAGTATTCATTTACATGCAAATTTTGTCAACTTGCTAGGAATTTAGCTGCTTGCATCAATTCAATATAACTCCACAGTCCTTTAAAATTTAAATCAATCTATAAAATTCAACCCATTCTATAAAGTGGACATACATGAGAAAAATGCTTTAAATTTCAAGCATTATCATACCCTTTGTCGATGGAAATAAAAAACTAACGTTAAATTAGTGTAGGAGTTGTTAGAAGTTTTTTGTAAAATTCACCTAACCTTTTGACACGAAAGTAAATAACTTTTATGAACACTTTTGGTTACTCAATTAGGTCATTATTTGAAATGGCTACTAAATTACTATTTAATATTATTTTGAAGCCAAAGAAGTAAATTTGATGTTCACTTATTCACACAATTTTTCCACAAGATATCTTAATGGGATACTTAAAATGTTAAGAAAAAGAAAAGAATATGTTGCTGATTCGAAATGGCATACCTAAGTTTCAATTCGTAAAGATTTGGTTTTACGAATTGATTATCCAAGCACTTCTCTATGAAGGATATGGCAGAAGCAGCCTATATTCTAGGAATAAAAATCTATAGAGATAGATCAAAGAGGTTGCTTGGGTTATCTCAATCTATGTACATAAATAAAGTGCTCAAGAGGTTTAGTATGGAGAATTTTAAGAGGAGATTCTTGCCCATCTCTCATAGGATTTATTTCTCACAAAGTATGTGTCCAAAGACACAAGCGGATAGAGATGAAATGGATTTTATTCCATATGTTTTAGCAATTGGATCAATGATGTATGTAATGCTATATACTATATCAGACGCCTCTTATGCTTTTAAGTAATGCTTTTAAGTATAAGAGACATCTGATCTATTACACATAACAAGCAGGTTTCAAACCAATACAGGTAAAAGTCACTGGACAGTTGTGAAAAACATTTTAAAGTACTTGAGAAGAATTAAAGATGTTTTATTTGTCTATGGAGGAGCTAAATTGAGAATTCAAGGATATTCAAATGTTAGTTTCTAGTCAGATCCCGATAATGGTAAATCACAATCAAGGCACATCTTCACAATAAATGGTGGTGTGGTAATTTGGAAGAGTTCCAAACAACCAACCATTACATATTCAATGATTGAGGTAGAGTACATTTCAATATCAGAGGTGGCAAAGGAAGTAGTTTAGATTAAGAAGTTCATTACTGAACTTGGAGTGGTTCCTAGGATTATTGAGCCTATAGTATTGTACTGTGCTAACAATGGTGCTATTGCACAAGCAAAGGAACCAAGATCTCATCAACGATCCAAACATGTACTTAGGAAACTTCATTTAATTAAGGAGATAGTGGAATGAAAAAAGACGGAATTGGAGCAAGTTACCACTGAAGAGAATCTTACGGATCCTCTTATTAAGACACTGTGTCAAAAAAATCATGATCAGTATATGGACGGATATGGTATTAGATACATACGTGATTGACTTTAGTGTAAATAAGAGATTGATAGTTTATGCCCTTACAGTCAATCATCTAGATGCAATTTGATATATGACATTATTTTTATTTATTAATGAAAAAGGCATTCTTTATTTCTATGAATTTAATTATTTTAATACTGAAGATAAAATCCCTGGAATAATTATTATGTAATTGAAATTATGATTCTTAGTTGCAGTCTTATCAAGACGGGATATTGTTGAAATAGTAAAGCTAGCACACATTATGTTTATTTCTTATGAAGAAAGTAATTGATCTCATAAATTAAAGTATGGAGATACTTACACTAATGTGTGAGTGATTATTAGAGAATGTCACTAAATTGACTCGACTATGAGAACCCCAAATGGAATTTCACTTATGTTATGTGGATTTTCTTATAATGATTGTTGTATAATTGATTCTTAAATTTGAGATTACTAAGGTATCTCATTTGGGAATTACTATGTTTTGATGCTACTTGTGAACTATCCTAGAATAATTCATTCAATAGCACTTAAATGCAATATGAATTATATAGAGATAGTTGAGTAAGTCAATAAAGGATTTGTCACTCTAAAGTAATTAGAGAGAATATTCTACTATTCTTGATTAGTAGTAATTTATGGAATTCTCTATTTAGACGTTTTCAAATTTTAATTATAAATCAATTACTAATTACTACAAACGAAGGTGATTGAACCAAAAGTAGACCTTATATCCATATTGTTCAATAGGAATACTGGAAGATGACAGGATTAAATTATAAATCATAACCATACATAGATAGGTTAAGTCAAACCACTTTGACGTTCCTAATATTTAGGTGGTCATGACATGTTGCTAGACATCCATCTTGATCTATGATTATAAATTGTTTAATTTGATAATTAAAGATAAATTAAAAGGAGTTTTAATTTATCTTATTCTAATTGTGAATTATAATTATAATTTATAATTATTGTCAATATATTAGAAACCTAATGAGTTACGCATCAAAGAGCAATTGTGAAAAAAATCAATTTAATTAAGATGGACTTATTATAAAATTTGAGAAACTTTAGGGATTAAATATGATATTTGATTTTATTAAAATTAAATTAATTAGATTTAGATTTAAATTATAATTAAAGAATTTATTTTAATAAAATTAAATTTCCTAATGATTTTTCTATTAATAGGAAGACCAAAAAATGAAGCTAACACTTTTTGTTCTTCCTCTCAAAAGGTTGAAAAATTGCTTTGGTGGATACAGTTAAATGTTGGACGATTAAACAAATCATGGCTGACACGGTGAAGAATTTGTTCAAAGATTTCAACTAGAAACGTGAATCAGATATAATTCATACTTTACAATTTGTGTTTTTATTCAAGTTTTACAATTATCAAGACCTGACTGGAATCCATAAAAATTTTGATTTCCGTTGCGCCTATGTTTCGATCATGGCTAGATTTAAATGACTCGAGCTTATATGGTTGTTTTCTTGATTAATTTGTTTTCCTAACTCGTAACGCTGTTGTCCAATTAAATCTAGAGAATTTGTTTTAGATTGTTCAATAGCTAGGTTTAATTAACAAGTTCTTTTCAATTAAACGTGACCTAAAGGAAAACTAGGGTTAATAGAGCTTAGTGTTAACCTACAATTAATAGTTGCTAGGAAAGGTATGAGAATAACAATTCAGTGAAGTATGCTTAATTGTGTGTAGGATGAGATTCAACCGATGATCGAGTCCCTAACGTATTCATCACTTTTCTTCATTTTTATGTTGTTTGATTTAATTTGCTTTTGTTAGTTTAGTTTCAGTTTTTGTTTTCTTATTTGAAACCAAACCAAACTCTCCCCCAAAACCTAAACACCAATTCTTTTCATTACAAAAGCTAACCGAACACTTTTTGTGGGATCGACTTAGACTTGCCACTACTATAGTTGTAGGTCTAGTTATTTTGAGTAATGTTTCAATATGCTACATCAATTTTGACGTCGTTGCTAGGGAGTGCGGTGTTTCAATTTTTTTCTTGATTTTAATTAGTTTTTTGTACATATTTGTTAATAATTAGTTTCTTTTCAATTATTTCTTAATCTTTTCACTTTTTGTTTAGTGTTTGTGTGTTTTAAAAAAAGAAAAAAGAAAAAAAATCACGTAAGGAAGTAATTTTTCCTAAACTCATATTCCCATTCTTATAACCAAACTTGGACTAATTATACGAACTTTAGTTATGGATGGGATAACTAGAAAAATTACTTCCTTATAATTTGCAGGATATACAACAATTCTTGAATAGACCAAAAGCTTCTATTACGACTCAAGTTCATCTTTAGAAGAATTAGTTAATGCTGTTGAAACTAACACTTTGAAATTTCAGTAGAAAGAAAGGCATTTTTAGTAGGATACAAGGTTAAGTGTCCAAAATTTGAAGTGGCAATACAACTCAGGTACATCTCTAGAAGAATTAGTTATTGTTTATATTGCTAATACTTCGCAAGTTCAGTGGGATATGATACAATTCCAACAAGATACAACGTGTTGAGTCTAGAAATTTTCAAGCTAGATTGGTTAATTGGCAGAAGCTATCAACCGAACAACATCACAAAGCGAAGAGATACAACCATCTCAACTTGAGGTGTACCTAAGGGACATTGGTAAGGAGACCTTATAGGGTGAAGAGGAGCTTGAGAATCTTGAGAATACTACTTAAGGAATTGCTTGTGAAAAAGAAGTAGAGAAGGTTCAGTTGAACCAACCTTATTGTTTCGGCCATAACTTGGCCTATAGACCTCCAAATTGGCGGATTCCAATTCAAGATGGAACTTAAAACATAGAAATAAAAATATTTAGAAGAGACTAAGGCTTAATCATGACTTTATGACATTGGATTTTGAGATCAAAAACTGTATTGGAGAAACTTGTGATGTTTGGTGCATATCTTATGATTTAGAAGTCCAAATGGTTTGAGTTTTGGTGATATGGAAACTAAAGATACAGGAAAACAAATATTTAGAACACCTCAATACCTAAATTGAATTTTGAGAAAATTACAAATCAAGTGGAGATTGTCCTGTAATTTATTTTTGAACTGATTTGTTTGCCTATTTTTAAACCCACCATGCACTTAGCCCAAATTGGACTTATGATTTGAATATTATCCTAATCGTGATAAGTTATGACTTATATGTATAAACTTAAAAATATATATTTTATGTTTTCAAATGAATATCATGTGATTTGTCAATATAGTAATTATGAAATTTGCAAATGATTAAAGGAAATATTACATTGCCTTCTTCATTGTCTTGGTGATGGATAAATAGACATGCCTATAGGTTTATAGTGTAGCTACTATAGTTTGACACCACAAGTGTCTTCATTTCGAGACCATAATGTCTCTATAGTTCGATACCTCTGGGTATCCAAAATTTGGTAATTTCGGTTATCTATAATTCGATGCCTTCGGATATCCACAATTTGATATCATCGGATATCCACAGCTTCCGTTATCCACACCCATAGGAATGTGCAGGCCTAACACAGAAAGGAAATTAAACAATTATAAATAAGAGATACAATATGACAACACGAATAATTTATCTCAATGAGCTTTGGAATTCAATATTTGGCTTATAAATGTGAATTTACAGTATATGGATAATATATTGAAGCATATTTGCATTATGTACTTTCCTTAATTATGCCCACATTATTTACATGAGCTTATGATATTCATGAATGCATGTGTGCTTGGCGGATGATTGTTATGAGCTATCATCCAAACTAAGTGTTTCCCCACTAAGCTTTCAAACTTAAGACGGGTGTTAATCCATGTAGGTCCAAGTAATAGCAATAAGGCATAGGGATCATCTGCAGGGACTAAGGCTAACTGTGAGAAGTAAAAGTACATTTGGATTTGTATTTTAATTAAAGAATGGTTGTATATGTAATAAAGGAAATTCTAGTTTCTTAACAGTTTGTAATTAAGAATTTATGTGTAATATTTCTTTTGGATTACCATATAAATGTAATGATGTAATATTGCTTTTAAATGATAATGTTAAGGGATATGAAAGGTTGTA
>JAOSBO010000009.1:7586268-7601522 GCA_027563915.1 Erythroxylum rotundifolium | reverse complement strand
AATAACTAAACTCCAAAAACTTAATTTATCAAAACCTCATAAGTCATTTAAAACATGCTTAAATAAATAAAAAAATTTGGGGCCAACAATTACTTCTCTTAAGAGATTCCTTACCTGCTTCCATAGATTCATAAATCGTGGAGAATGCATTATCAAAGTTACTCCCTTTCAACTTTTACATCTCTAAGTCTATAGAGAGATTTAAGCAACCTCTGTTGAACTAGCTTAGGATAGTAACCTACCAATGACATCTCTCTTATTGGTCTTTATTTATTAAATATTTCATATTTAACCATAAAATGTCTCAAAATTTACAATTAAGTCTAACTTGATTAAATTACTTTTCTCTCATCAACCATTTTTTTAATGATCGATGAGGTTCTTAAATATATTGGCAATAAATTTAAATTATAATCCTAAATTATGTTCATTCTTAGATAAATTAAACTCCTTCAATTTGTCTATAATACAAGTTAAATAATTGATATCCCTATATCAAGATTAGTATCTAGGAATGCATCATAACCATTCAAATATTAGTTTCTCCTAACCTTTCTATACATGATCTTTTTATATAATTTAATCTTTTTGTCATATATGTTTCAGTTAGTCATAGTGCATAGAATTAATATCTCTCTTTATTTGAGTCCAATCATGTTGATTCCCCATTATTAGTAATCAGTTTTACTAATGAAAATTGAAAATAATTTTCAATGTGTCATTCTACCTTGGCCAAGATTTTTCTATATCAATGCTAATTGAGAACAACAAAACATTCTCCATAATTATTTTAGGGTAATGAATCTTATATTGACCATTAACTTCCTTAATATAGTTCATATTATATATAATGACTAACTAATTGAGTTATCATTAAAAAACCATAGTTCATAAGTAGTATCAAAATATAGCAATAGAAAAGTTACTTTAGATATTTCAAGTCAAAAGATCACTTATTTAATCATCACAATGACAATTTCTATAGACACACAAGTAATGTTCAAATGAAGTTCTTATATTAGATCAATTTAGTGAACTTGTTTTTTAACAAACACTTACACGTTTGTTTAAGTTTCTTCATACTTTAGTCTATATGATTGACTACTTCATTCATAAGGCAGAAGCATAACAAGTACTAGTCCTTTTACACCTTATTGATGTCCATTCACAATAGAATAATGACTAGGAACAATTTAGAGATAATACATAAATGCAATATGAATTTTATAGTTATATGGATAAGTTATAAAAAATCTCAAACTTATCTCAATGTTGCAATACTAGCCTGAACTTTAAAAGTACTAACACTAAAATACTCGTACTTTTAATTTATTATAAGATAGTCTAATGTTAAGTTTCTTGTCAATGTCACTGACCATGTCAGATTTTTATACTTGCCATGTGGTTGCCACGTGCCACTATATATTTAGCTAATTATTAATTATTTTATTAAAATTTAAAACATAAACCTAATTTCCTTTCTTCCCCTTAACTTATTTTCTTCTACCCCAATACATATTTTTCCTTCCTCAATAACATGTTTGCTTCTACATTTTTTGAAATAAGGGAAATGTTTGTTGTTGAAATATGTCGTGTCGTTGTTATTCACAACATATTTGTTGACATCAAGTGTAGGTTGAATCTTATGGCCTAGACAACTTACTAGCTATTCCAGTTAGTAGAAAGCTAAAGACTAATATTATTGAATTCATTGTAAAAAAGATAAATAAAAAATGATAGTTTTTGAAGTTCTAACAGCTATGGATTTTTGAATGAAAACGTTACTTCATCTTAATGATTCGAAACCCAAAATTTGGGAGCTTCCAAAGCCTCACTCCTGCTCTCGTGCCTTAATCTTTGCGTACATAAATTTTCTATAGAATTTACAGTTCAAATAATGGCCCAACAGTAGTTTTGACAGAACTTGGTTCATTTTCAAGTGGTTTGTAAAATGGATTTTGCATCTAGCTATTTTTTCTATTTATGACTATATATTTCCTTATGATGAAGATTTGGGGGTTGATAATTTTGTTCTGAGAAGGTAAAGTCATGGACTTGTTAGACTTGAATTCTATTTGTCTCTCTCATCCCTTATAAAACATATCCTTTTTTTTAATTTTTGTAGGGTATTAAGAAAGTCTTCTGTTGAATAACCCATGTTATGATATCAAGCAACAATGCCAATTTTGTTGAGATCCAAGAAAAAGAAGCTTAAATGGTGGGGGAATGATTACGTGGAATTGAGAAAGTCTCTTATTAAAGTTCTTTAGATTATCTCCCAACCCTTGTTGTTTCTAAGAGCTAAGGTAGAAGCAAATGGATTAAATGTAATTGGGTTGATGGAGAAGAAAGGAAATTAGATTTTATGTTTTAAAATTCAATAAAATAATTGATAATTAATTAGATAAATAGTTTGTAGTGGTCACGTGGTAAGTACAAAAATTTAATATGTCAAACCACATTGGCAACTTTAACAAGAAACTTAAAGTTTGGTTATTTTTGCAACAAATTGAAAGTTTGAATATTTTAGCTGCACTTTTTAAAATGTGGGCTAGTAATTGAAACAAGTTTAGGTTTTTTATAATTTACTTTATTTATAATCTCATCATAATTTTAATTGTAATGTACATTTGTATTATAGGCTTTATCTTATATATCAGTTAATTAAACAAATATGTACAAAAAAGAATATCGTTAAATAATTATGTCACAAAAATAATAATCAATTGACTGGCTGTAGGGCATAAACTATTAGAAAAATTTTTGTTTTAAAATCTGAGGAATATAAGATTAAGAAGGAATATTATTAAATAATTGAGTGAATAATTAAAGAATAAGAGTGAAGTCCCTAGAGAGAATTTGTTTTTCTTATTATATATATGTCAAAATTGATTTTTAATGCATTTATTCATACTTTTATAAAGAGCAAATTAATTATCCTATTTTTCAATTAAGTTTTATAAATTAGGACATTCATTTTTCATAATTTTCTTTTGTAATTAGTACTGAAATAATTATGACATCAATTATACATAATAGTTTTGCATAAGGGGTAATTTACTCAACTAGGACATTTATTCTTTGACACTCCTCATTAAATGTCCTATACACAAAAATATGTTTCGTTAAAATTCAAAGTAATAAAAATTTATTAAGATAAAAAATTAATTAAGAAAAGAGTAAATTTTCTCCATATGAGGACATACTGCTAATTCCCCCTACACTTAAATTATTTTTTTCCTTAACTAATTAATAATAAATAAACCTTAACTACTGACCTAGAACTAAAACAAAAATAATTCTAATGTTTTAGGTGTATGCTGACCTTTAGCTATGCCTTAAGCCTTTAAACCCGTAGGTGTCCTTAGTAGAATTATAGTCTTTTAAGAGTTTACTTAAATGCTATCCACCAATATTGATCTTAACTAATTAGTTACCTTTACAGTTAATAACATAAGATATACATATTCAAGTCTCAATTGAATTATAAAACTTAAATACATGATATTTCGTAAATAAATCACTAAAAAAACATGACAATACCAATACTATTATAATTTTTATTAATTTTAAATACTTCAATTTGACATATCCTCATAAGATATCACTCATTCACACAAATATTTAAAATTTAGTTACGTACTCTCATCATCTTCTTATCAAAATAAACTTACTATATACTTAAAAATCATCTAAACTCCACTACTTAAATAGATATATAGAAGAAAAAATTAGAAGGACTTTGAATAAGGTTATAAGTAGGCTACAAAGGAAAGGGAATAAAAGAAATAATAATATTAACAATTAGTATAGCAATAATAAGTAAATCAAGATATATAAATAAATCAATCTATAGTCCACTAACTCCTTATATGCTTTTATTTTTTGTAAAATGAAAGAATTATATATTTCCAATAATAGAAGCTGTTACAAAGTCACAAAGGTTAAAAAGCTAGTTCAACAACACGTTACTTGAAATATCTCTAATATACAAAATAGTTAATGGTAAATTGGCAACAAATTATAAATTCCATGCAATTCTTATATGAGGAGTCAATAAGTGGTCAACTTTTTTGGCAATTATATTAGCTCGAATCTAATTTAGAATTTTATCTACTAACTGATATTTATCTTCCTCCATTTGCTTGTAAAGCCCATTATTTCTTTCTTTCCATAGTATGTATATGGTGGTCATGAAGGCAACTTTAAAGAGGATGAGGTTTGTTTTACCATGTCTAGACTTGTATATAACCCTCTGCAAAGATTGCTCCCATTTGTAGCTATTAATAGTCTCCCTTAGCATGTGGAGGATGCAACTCCAGATGGTTTTTGAGTGAACATGCCTAAAAGGACATGGTTTTATATCCTCATTAGCCCCTTGTAAAGTAGGCATAAGGTATCTGCAGGTGCAAACCATCTACATTTAGTTCTCAGCCTATATTTGATCTCTAACCAAGTGATTACTGATGCTTTTAAGATGAGGGAATTTTTCTACAATAAGAAATACCGCAACACTTCCCTTTCATCACTTTTGAAAATAGTATGGCATGTTGCATTTATAACAAGAATTCATGCAATTACCCATTTTCCTTTATTCTTCTCAATAACAAGAATTCATAAAAATTAATTTTTAACACTTCATTTTCTTTTCTATTTTTTATCTTTTATCTTTTGAACTTTTTTTAATTGAAATGACAAATGAAATATCAAAAAACAAGTAAAAGCTCTATTAATCATGAAGTATGGAGTAAATCCTTATTTTTATTTTTTGGCTCAAGGTTTTTTTAAAAGGGGTTACTAATAAAAAGCTTAAATTTCACATAAGGCTCAAAAGGGTTACTAGTAGATTAATGTATAAAGGGAAGATAATTGGCTTAAACTCAAATTCTAAGTGCTTTTATTATCTTAATGTTTGTGCACATCTTAAATGTAACCTTAAAGAGATAAAACTCAAGTTATAGAAATTCAAAATCAAAGAAGGTATCCACATAAGAAAAAGAATTTTGGTATGGCATAATTCATCCTAGGATCACTCAAGTCAAATCAAAGAATAATAGCTTAACAAATTTGGTTTTGTAATACTCACAAAGTCAAGATTTGTATAGCATTCATTTAATCACATAGTACATCTAATTTTTATCAATCAATCTCTACATAGAATCATACATAAATTTACGCCTTCATCCTAAAGCACATAAGCTAAAAAGTTTCATATTCTCATGAATTTAATCCCCAACACACAAATATTTCATTGGTTAATGTCAAACCAGGAAGATAATCAAAGCATTTATAAAAGATAACAAGGTAAGGAGAACTCTTTTTTTAGCCATGCCTAGTTAGTGAGGTAGGATCCACGAAACTACCAATAAAAGAAATTAACTAAATGACAGTAAGAATTAAAAATTTTAAAAAATCAATGAACTATGGTTAAAACTTTGGATTGCCTCCTAATAAGAACTAATTTAGAAGTTTTTTAGAAGAAAAATAAAGGACCTTTAGTTTAGTTATTGTCTTCACATTTTAACAATTGATATAGATAGAATAAAAAAAACAATGAAATAATCTTTTTGTTCAATTGAAACAAAAGTATCAATTAGAATTCTAATTCTATATGGTTGAATAAACTAAAAATGAAAAAAATCATTAAAAATTTCACATAATTGTGATTATTAATGTGTGACTCCTTGGTTTTTTCATGATCAATATTTATACAAAATTGGAATGACCTTAAACAACTACCAATATTATTTATTTGTAAATGTGTTGATAAAATATGTGTAGATAGGATATTATATAAAAAAGGCTCTTCTTTTCTAAAATTTAATTAATTAGATGAATTCCACTTAAATATCTACATCAAAATGATACGAGTTGATGACGATTGCTTTATGGAAAAAATATGGACAAATTAATCCAATTTTTATTTATTTAGGCTAGTCTCCCACTTATAATAAATATTGAAATGCATTCAAATTTAGTACAAGTTATCAAACATATATCCCTAGACTTCAATTTAAACGCGCCACTCATATATGATCTCTATTTAGATGAGAACATTTCTCCTCCTATAATAACAAAAAAGAAGAGTAAAAGTTTGTAGGATATATCTTATGATCTTTTAAGTTTGCATAATGCCAATAAGGAGGAAAATTCCTCAACTTGAGATCAGGTGCTTCCTAGGTAGAAGGTCAAATTTTAGGTTATCTTTTTAACATAGAAATACCATTACCAAGGTTGCTATCCTCCTTCTTCTTCACATCCTAAAGCTTTATATGTTTCTATAGAATCATCCCAATTAGCTTTAGGAACTTTATACATATTAAGGTCTATCATGTCCGTCCTGAAGCATTCATAATTTGGCATGAGGTCTTTTCAAGGTCCTATATTTATGGGACTCCACTTTCTTTTTACCTACCCTAAATGTAAGTTTTCCTTAGCCACATAAATAATAGCCCCTTTAGTATTAAAAATGGATATCTCTAAGATAATGGGGTCTCTAATTATCATACTCCATCTTTATCACTTGAAAACTAGGAGGAAAAATAAAATTTTCTACTTTTACAAATAAGACTTTCACAATCCAAATTGGATACTTGATAGAGTGATCTACTAGCTAGAGTGACACATTTCTTAGCTTGAATCACTTATAAGATAGGGAAACACTCTCAATGTCAAGCTAATTTGGTCTCAACACTATCGGCAGCACTACCTCCATCACCATAAACGGTTTCATGTTCTAACCCTTTTCTTTTCATTTTTGATAGTGTTTTCTTTTTAATGGTTTTCATATACTTTGTTTTATTTGCCCTAGTGTGTTTGTGTACCTTTCTCATATTGAGGACAATGTGTTGTTCAAGTGTGGGGAGGGTTGTGTGGTTTTACCTTTAGTGTGATTTTTTCATATTGTATGATAGTTTTTCTAGGTTGTATGATGTGAATTATGTGAATGTGTTAATGGCTAAGAATTAATGGTACAGATTTAGTCTTAAACCTAACCTTTTATGTTACGAAGATTTATATGCTTGTGAAATTAGTGACCTAAGTTACTTAAGGCTAAATATGCTGGTTAATTAGGATACAATGTTAGTCCATTCACCCTAGAAATTTGCCATATTCATTTATAATTTCAGGCCCATTAAATAAGTGGCATTATTAGTACATTTTCATGAGAATGATTAGGTAAAGCAATAAGGTGGGAAAAATTTTGTATTAAAAAAGATTGTATAATTTTAACTAAAATAACTATTCTACTGGCCTTCAAGTTATGAATAGAGCTAGTAGCCAGTTGAGAATGAGATGTAGCTAAGTAATTAGATCAACACGCATCACAAATGTGTGCCTTCGTGTAAAATGGCTATAATGACATTCTAACCAAGTAGCTTAATAACAACGTCACTCAGTTGAGTAACCAGATCGAGATTCATCATAAATGTTTGTGTCCACGTAAAAATATTAGGTTCATGTCCTTAAAGAAAAATCAATGAAAAGAATGTTTAAAAACAAATTACCAAACTTGTTAGTAGCTCGATTTTTCAAGAAAACCTACTAAGGAATGGCTAATTTTTCTTTTGACTAAATGATTATCAATGTGTGTGTGCAAGTGATAGAGGTGAATAAACTCAACATTAAAAGTTTGATTGGGTTTGTACATTTAGTCAAAAGTGCTTAGACATAAATTTCTCTTATCAATAAGTTAGAATGACTTGAAGGATTGTGTTTATAGTTAAATTTGTTTCACTAAGCTGAAGCCATTGTCTCATTATTGCAAATGCGTGTTTTGTGTTTCCTTAAGTTGTCTCCTGTTTTGTTTGGTTGAGGGCAAGCAAACGGTTAAGAGAGGGGATGTGATAAGTGTAAATTGCATTGTGTTTTAGGGTATATTTTGATATTTGTTTATCCATTAATTCGATCGTTTAATATATGTTTTAAGTATTTTATGGGTTAGTATAAGCTTTTGAGCTTAAATATTATGTTTTCGAGGTACCATGATGTGTTTGCTAGTGTTTCAGATATTAAAGATTGGAGGAGTTTTAGAAGACATTTGGGCCAAGAAAATAGCCCATGATCGTGGCACAATAGGCCATGATCGTGATATAAGGCTTAGATGCAGGCCATGATTGTGACCTGTGTCAAGCAGACACGTAGCCATTCCCAAACTTCATATTTCAAGGGATTTTTTGGACTTTTTAGACCTCGAAAAACCCTTGTTCAACCCTGAACACAAAAGAACATAAATAGAGCAAGAAGAACAGAAAGTGGGAGCTTTTGCATTAGCCACTTTTAGAGAAACCCTGGAGAGAATTATCGAGAGGAAGATAAAGAGAAGAAGAAAGAGGGAAGAGGAGAAGAAGTCAAGTTGAAGTACTTCCCGGATCAGGAGTTTTTTGACATTGCTGCATCCCATCGTTCGTTCAATTTTTTATTTCCTGCTATTTTTAGTTTTATTATTGTATGGAATTGGAATAATTGTTGATGATAGGATTTTTGAATGTTGATAATGTTTCTAAACTCACCTTCAAGGTTTTATCTTTGATTTAATGAAATTTGATTGTTTATGTGTTATTTGGATTTGTTGTGATTTAATTATGGGCATGCATAATTCGATAATAAATTGAGTGGGTGAATCGAATGAAAAATAATTAAATTGGGCTAATGAGAGTTAGATGATTTTATAAAATAAGAATTAAATCAAATCCGTAAAATTGTGCTAAGAGATATCTTATGTGGGTTTCCGATAGTTTATTGGACAACTTCAGATCTAATTAGAGTTTTGGGTAGGCTGTTAATTGACAAATTGCAACTTCCATAATCTAATTAGGGTTTATAGGGTTAATAGTTATAAGGCAAGAGAGAGTAATTAACCCTAGGATCATCTAGAACCAATAATCCAGTAATTCACAATCGATTAGGTTAACGTTAAAGATAGGTAAAATTCCCTTTCTCTCAATTTGTAATTCCTTTAGGTTGATTCTTGAGTGTGTGTTGCAACTGCTAAATTGTTAATATTTTCATGATTGATTCTTGAACCGATTTTCTTGATTGAATTGAATTCTCATTTTAGTTTTGTTACTTTTGAATATTGTAAATTGTTTTGGCCTTAGATTTTGGGAATAGATTAACCCTTCTCATTGGATTGATACTTTAGGTACTACGCGAACGACCATTGCACTTATAGATTATCGAGGTTAATTAATTAAGACTTATACACATCTAAAGAACCTGATCAGTTAAGCATGTCATAGAATACTCCTCTAATTTGTTTTGTTTGAGATGATCTCCTTTAAAAACTTCATATAGGAAAACAATTGATCTAATGCTTTAACGAAGGGAATATTAATGTGCAATTTGTTAAAGACTTTTAAGAATTTCTTAACATTGTCTTCTATTTCTTCTATTCTTTACTTCTTCATCATTCTTTCTTAACATTCTTAATTTTTTTCTCTACCTATATCAAAATCAAATGTTCCACTCCTAGGTGTGATTGATAACTCTTAATCTCTATGGCTTACCTTAGTGTTACTCAGAAGCTTGTCTTAACCTTTTCCACTTTTCGTCTTAGTTAGCTAACTCACTTATACCTCTAAGTTATAAATTGATATTCTATATTATTGCATCACTTTCGCCAAGTTTCCAAGGAAGCTATGAATGCACTCACTTTATGACTATGTCACTTTTTCGAATATTACATTGATAAAAGATATAAATCGCTTGAACATCTGTAAAATCACATTATCCTATGATGGTGGTTAGTATTAAAGTTAAGTTCGTTGATGGAACCTGAGTGGTCACATGGGTCTACCTGATTTAACTTTGCTCTTTCTATGAGAAATTTGGGTGATTATTCCACCCCAAATTATAACTATGAAAAAAGGGGTCATTTCTCATTGCTTGCTTTGCTTTATAAGTAGCCATTTAGTTTTCTTCATCATTATAACTTGAGGCTTGCTCAACATTCAGGTATACATAAGAAGGATGCCCATACTAGTAGTACACCTCCTTATTGCCCATGTTTTAGTTCATCAAAATCTTCATCTGGTTCAAAAGATTAAAAAAATGCTTAAAGCTCAAAAGGGGAAGCCTTCGATTTTCCCTTTACAACATTAGTTAAAAATTTTATAGATAAAATATAAATAATCTCCTTGAACTCCTCAGAGAGTTATGTAATAGATTGTCCCTTGCACTTGTGTAATCCAAATTCTGAAATGTAAGTGTAAGTTCGTTATAAAAAAATCCCATTACTAGCTACAATAAATACTAATGATATAGGCATTGGTTAAGTAGAGCTCTATATCTTTTCAAAGTTATGTGGAATGCTTTCCTTTCTCTATGCAAAGCTTTATATCTACCTCTTTTAACTTGATAGTCATGTATAAAAGGAAACTTTTCAGCATAAAGGCATCATAAACCATGTACACTAATGAAGGCGTCATAAAACATGTACACTCACGACTAGCTTTATAGTACTAATATCTTAAATTGAATTGATAAAGTTATAACTATTATATCCTTTATAGTTAAAAACATAGCTTGTCTATGAAAACCTATATAAGGATCTAAAAAATTTCTAGCATCAAAATACCTAAATAATTATGGATTCTTATCTTTCAAATATAGCAAGTCCACATCCTTTGTTCCTTATAAGTAAAACAAAATATATTTCTTTATTATAATCTTTTCAGTTTTAAAAAATAAATTTTGCTAATAACTTTATGGAAAAAGCTATATATGGCCTAACAAAATTTTCAAGATACATTGACACACAACTAAGTTAAAATAAGGTGCTTTTAAGGCATGTAAATCTTTATCTCGCTTTAGGTCTAAATGGATTTCTTTTCCATGTCAAGTGATTACAACTATAAGATAATTACTTGAATGAGATTTATCCACGTAAAATTGCTTCAAAATTTTGACAATAATTTGACTATGGATTAAAAAAATCATAAAAACATATTTCATATGACAGACAACACAAAATGATGTCTCATCTAATTCTTTCATTCAAATTTATGCCTTAAAATATGTGGCAAGCTTATTAACCTCTTCAGGAGTTTCAATAAGATTCATGTTGCCAATGTATACAATAAGAATGAAAAATGTATCATTAGAGTCTTTATGAGAAACTTTGTGGTACTAAGCTCGCCTTGTACCTCATCACTTAACTTAGTTGCTCCTTACATTTTTTCCAATTTTCTCTTTGACAACATTCCTTAATACTAACTAGTTTAGATTCATCACATGTACTATTTATTATGATTTCATATGCAAATACATAATCAATGAAAGCTTCTTTCTAATTCTAGACTTCATCTTTACATATAAAATTAGTACGATTTTTTCATGCTTTTAGGAATCTCGACCTCTATATGAGTCTCACATGAAGTAATTTTTTCCATTGGTATTACACCTTCTATTAAAATTGATTTCTTTGCTTAAGTTGCTTCCTCTACAACATTAATTTCCTAATGTGATTTTGTAATTCTTTTTTGAAGAAGTTTGTCCTTTACTGATAATGGTCTTCCATGCTTTAAACATATCACAAATTGATCGATTAAATAAAGAACAAAATTTTCCTATTAAGACATTTGTAGCTAGAACATCTGACTTAGTCATCCTATTAATTATCAATATTTTGCAATTAAATTATCTTGAACTTCTGATTCAGATTGATTCATTATATAATCAAGAACTAATAGCTTAACATGTTTCATGTCATCTTGATTCATTCTTTAGGCAATTTCTTATCTCTTCCTGATGGCAAATATTATTGATTTTTTTTAAAGTAATAGCCTATAAACCTTACAACATAAAGTTTTGTTGTAGATTTCAAATATATAATTGTAAATGGAAAATCAAATTCAATGTATATTATAGGTCACAAGTTAAATATATACAGTATAATTAAAAATTTATAAAATAGAAACATTTTTTTAAAATTAAAAAATATTTCATTGAGTTGGAAATAAGATCCATACAATTAATTAGAATAACCCAGGCTCGTGGCAAGTACGAGCTCCTCTTCAAGGAACAAGCAATTGAATCTATGGTTTTAATTCAATAATCAAATTATAAAGAGAAATTTTCCTGTACATGTTCCAACTTCCAAGTTTCATTGCGTCCGCCCCAATTGTAACACTCATCGTCACATCTTGTCACATTTCACATGTTTTGAAGCCAACAAAGTTTGGTCCAAAAGGGTCTTCTAGAGAATGTTGGAATCTTTGAAAAGATACTGGAAGCTTTTGGAATATGGTAGAAGCACATAAAAAACCCTGGAAGTTTCTAGAACATGGTAGAAGACTATGGAAGCTTATGGAACATTGTGGAACAATATGGAGCATTATAGAAGCTTGTAGAATGTTGTAGATATGTACATAATGTACATGAAGCATGTAGAGCAGTGTAGAGAATTCTAGATGGTGATTATGAGCCTTTGGATCAAATGAATCCTAGCCATCTATTGAGAAGGTGGAAGGCTATAAATAACCAAGGGGAGTTCAGTTGTAACATGCATAGAAGTTCTTAATAATTGCCTTGTAATGCTTTCTTAAGCAATCTATGCATTCTCTAAGTTTCCTTATTTTTGTTCTTCTTTTATCCTGCATTTTTACTAACTTGTGTTAACTTTATTTCTAGCATTTGAGGGAGAGTTTGACCTAGTTACGAGGCATACAACTAAGTGTCGTGCAGTTAATTAGTAAAAGACCAAGTTTGTGACAATCTTCACGGGTCTTCCTCTCTATGTGAATCCAAATAGCTACAATAGATGTTTTCATCGTCCCTTTTTC
This sequence comes from Erythroxylum rotundifolium, assembly GCA_027563915.1. NCBI lineage: Eukaryota > Viridiplantae > Streptophyta > Magnoliopsida > Malpighiales > Erythroxylaceae > Erythroxylum > Erythroxylum rotundifolium. Next base: position 7,588,737 of record JAOSBO010000009.1, on the reverse strand, counting down.
CTAGATTCCTTGGTCAGTCTTGCTTCAATGACTATGGATAAGGTGTTATACTTTCACTTCTCTTGTCCTTTCCTCTCTATCATATTCAATTAAATTGATTTTCTATAGCCCTAATTTTACCCTAGACAACTTATGTGAATAAGGAATTCGATTATGTCTGATTCCTAGAGTCTTTAGGGCTTAAAGCTCCCATCTTATTACCATTCTTCTCTTGCATTTCATATATAATTGATGCATTAAGATTTGCTCTTTAATGGGGCTTATCAGTTCCTTGTTCCATACATCTCATCCCTTTTAATGCTCTAAAAAATTCTCCTATTACACTCCTAGCATATTGAGTGCATTGTTGATGCTGTAACTATATTTTGTATTGCCTTTTCCCTTCTTGTGGCCTGTTAAACCATGCTTCTTGCTCTTGGAGCTTTGCCCTAGCTTTTTCCATACTACAAAACTACTTTATGTCTTTCCATACTTCCTACAAAATTTTTCATCCAAAGAATTAATGTTCTTCAGATTCAGCTTCATTATGACAAAGCACACAGTTAAGCGGGACATTCATCAATCTGCTTAATCTAGCTCTCATGTTAAGTTTTTTTTTGTATTCTGGCCATAGTGTTTTAGCCACTCTTGGATTAACATGTTGATCTCAGTCCAAGAGGACCATGTTAATTTGCTAAGGTGTATTTACAGCAAATCCCTACGAAAGGCATTAGTATAGAGCCCCGAATGACTACCATTCCACATTATGAGATCCTCCATATAATCTTTAATTCTAGTGCTTAGGATGTTACCAATGATATCATTTTCAGTGAGTTGCTGAATCTATAGTTTATGTTCCCTTAGGACTTACTTGATCACTATATTCTCTGATACTATTCCTTTAATTGGATTGAGCCTTAATAACTCACTAAGTGGAGCATCATGTACCCATTTACGATACCAAAACAAGGTTGTTTTTCCATCCCCTAATGTAAATGAGAATTGGTCCCTATCCTTCTAAGTTTGAGCTTATTTAGTAATCATGCAACCATCTTATCTATAATGCTTCTCTATCCTTGAATATTGTCCATACCTATTTGATGATCGATACTTTATTAGTGATTCTTGTGGAATTCATTCCTATCTCTCTCTCACACTTTGGCTACCTAATATATGTGAAGGCTCTTAATCACAGTGTTCATTAGTTATATTCTTATTATAAAGGAAAGTATGTGATTTCATCAATTGGTGGTCCTTTTTTGCACCTTTTCAATTAATGGCCTGAAATCAACCCGCGATTTCCTCGTGGAAGTAATTGGGATCCCTTAAGATGTAATTAAAGCTTTCCAATTTGTCATCCTGTAATAGAAGATAGATAGTTAGCAAGGCCAGAGGCACTAGAGGATAGGACCATCATACTCTAACTCATTTAAATACATTGGCCTGAGATGCTTTCAAAGGTGTTTAGAGCTGTCATTAGTGCCTTCACTGAGCATGGATCAAACCTTGAGAATAGCATTAGGTCATTAGCAAAAGTAAGATACACAATTTTGAGTTTCTCACATTTGGAATGGAACTTAAGGCTGTTTTGTTATTGTATAACCTGCTTGATAATTCTACACAAATCTTCTACAGCAATAGTGTACATATATGGGGATAAAGAGTCGCCTTACCTCCCCAGTCTAGCACTTTTGATGATCTTAATGGGGTCACCATTCATTAGTACATAATAAGAAACTATAGTAATTCATTGATGTATCCAATTGACAAAATTATTGGCAAAGGCTTTAAGGGTATTTAGAATCAAGCTCCAATCTAAGGTGACAAATACTTTATGAAAATTTATTTTAATTGCACAATCCTTCCAATTATAGTTTTTGAAGAATTCCTATGCAAGTAAAAATTGCCCCCATTTTGCCTTCCACTTTTGGAAGCTCCTTGAGAGGGATCTATAGACTTAGAAAGCACTAGTTTTAGCTTTTTGGAAAGGAGGTTGGAAATAATTTTTTACATGGCATTAAATCAAGAAATGGATAAAAAATCTTTAAGGGAGTTAGGGGAGGATACTTTTGGAGTAAGACTTGTGAAAGTCTAATTGATACTTTTAGGATTTTTACATGGTTGAAGAACTCAAGGACTACCTCTATCACCAAGTTTTTGATTAATGTCCTTAATTTGTGGAAAAAAATAGGCATTTAGTCCATCTAGACCAGGAGCTTTATGATGGTGTAATCCAAATAAAACCTTCTCATCTTCTAGGGCAATGAATAGAGATCCTAGGAAGTCCTTTGGTAAATTTTCTCCCCTGCAATATCATCCATATGAACCAAAGAAGAAAAGACTGAATTCTTTTAAGCAAAGGCTGATGAAAAAACCCTATGAGTTTCCTCCTCCTTTTCATCTTAATTGCTAATGACTAATTCATCAAACTTTATGAGTGATTGACCCAAATTTATGCTATAAATTGGCCCTACTTTCTTAAGTATTTAT
>JAOSBO010000009.1:7474024-7484243 GCA_027563915.1 Erythroxylum rotundifolium | reverse complement strand
ATTGCATGAATGATAATAATTAGTTGAAATTGATAAATAAAATTGATTTGGAGTTTGAGAGTTTAATACAATCAATACGATAAACGGAATAGTATGAAATGATGTGGCATTAGAAGTATTGAATTATGTAAAATTGGAGTGAAAATTGTAGTTAAAGTATGTGTTGAATTTAGATAAATGGAGGAAGAAAGTGCAGGCCATGATCGTGGCCCTCACCCCATGATCGTGACCTGAAAAAAGTTTCTGTCACAATCGTGACCCTTTCCCATGATTGTAGCCTGGCCAGAAAAAGATTCTATCACAATCGTGGCCCTCACCTCCACGATCATGGCCAACTTTAAAAGTTTCTCTCATGATCGTCGCAGGGACACCATGATCGTGGCCAGACTTATAGAGGTAAAGACATGTCCTTTGAGTAATATGTGAAAAAATCAATACTAGGGTGCTTTCATATGATGTAATTAGGTTTAAACGAGATCTGGAATGATCCTAGTTGATGATGAACGAGGTGATTAAAGCGAGTAAAGTGTATTAGGTACTAAAGAATGATTGAAAAATGATGTTAATCGATAATGAGATATGTATTAAGGAAATATACCTGGGATTTGTCATTGAATATACATTATTTATAACACATATATATAAGTGTCTATAATTAAGTGCAAAGTAGTAATGTGTAATTATATGTGTTTGCATGATATAGTGGAGCAATTAGAGCGACCTCATCTAGATATTACCTAGACTTCAAGGTAATAAGCTAACTAGAGCAAACTGTGAGTGACCTAAGATGGTCTCACCATGATTGTTTCTTTGTGACATTATGTATTAAATTGTTGTGTGATGTGGTTGTACTAAGTTTTGGACATTAAATGTCCGAGGCGTTTGATGCATGAATAAAACATTGGAAGTGCTCGTTGAATGTGAATTTGACTGAATAAATGTTTTCTCATCTTGTATATTGAATGCCGAACTAAGGTCCGATGACAAATGTAAATGAGAAAGAGAATGTTAATGTGATTGATAAAACATAACGATTAAATATGTGTAGTGCATTTTATTACATGAATGCATGTAAATTAAAGGCAGTTATGACTGGAGTTATGAGTGAAAATGAGCTTAAAGCTCTGAATGTGGTAAGAGCCTCTAGCTCACTAAGTAAAATGAGCTTTATATCTCTAACAGATAAGCGACAGTATTAATGAGCCCGATATCCACAACGGATATAGGACAGTGAAAAAGACACTTGGTCATAATAAGGTAACAAATGAATGTGAGTCATATAAACATCGCATACACATATGATATGTATGATTTGAATGGTTGCAGTGCATTATTAAATTGAATTGACTGAATACATGAGAAAATTTATAAACAAAATGATTTGTAGTGCTACCTCTTGATAAAGGTGGATTAGATGAAGTGAGTTATTATATGAGTTGCGTGTGACGTGAAATGAGTTAACCATCGAGGATGGTCAACTCATTGAGTTAGCGAAACTCATCAAAATTGTAACGTTAACTTTTCAGGTCCGAGAGTGACGACTTAGGTTCTAAGACGACTTAAGAGAGATCTAGTATTGCTTTTGGGAAGGTTCTAAGACTACTTAAGAGAGATCTAGTATTGCTTTTGGGATTGAAGACGTGACTCAAAGTTCGGCCAGCTTGGATTGAAGGACTTAGGTAAACCTTTTTGTATAATTCTTCATGTATGTAGCATATTTTGTAATAGAATTGTAGACTCTGATAGGTTGTTGATATTGTATATATACGTGGATGTTGTAGTGATGGAACATTGGACATTATGGTTTATAAAATGAAATGAGGAATTTGGGTTTTTGATATTGTGTTAATTATGTTTTAAAATTGTGATGCCATGAGATATGTGGAAGTGATATAGTTATCACATTGCTTCCATCGAGCATGTGCTCGAACGTCTGAGGGCGTACGAGCACCTGTCGGATGGGAGTGGAGTGCTACATTTAACCCTTTCATGAATGATTCGGGACTCGTAATAAGGTCTATATTACATGTTACACATGGTATCAGAGTAATTATGTTAACAGGCTATCGAAAACGAAGGTTTTTCAATTTTCATCCATTATAGTTTTTATCAGTTTTGATTCATTTTTTAGTTTCTTTTTGCATACATGATTAGTAAAAGTGGTATACATAAGGCTATCTATGAAAAACGGGTCAAAAATGGTCCAAAATGTACGAAAATAAGTTTTGGGATCACCTAAAATTGCCCTCCCCATCGGAGGCCGACGGTGCTACATTAACCACCATAAGGCAGTTTGTTGGCGCATGCAACCGCCCACGTGGCTCTATGGGGTGACAGACACATATGGCGTGTGCAACGCACACCTCGTGTGGCGTGTTCTCCTACGGGCAAGGGACGGCTGGTGTGTGCATCACACTCGCCCTCCATATGTCCCGATACATGAACATCAACTATTCGAACACGTCCTGGCACATGCGTGAAAGCATTTGTGTGCGTGGGGATGCAAGCTAAGTATGAGCCAGATGCATCTGGTGCGTATTGTTACGAGTGCATGCAATGCACGCCGCCCTTTGCCACTCACAGACTTGACACCTGCTAACGTCAACATTACAATGCTGTTGACGTCAGCACCAGAAATTTAAAAAAAAAAAGAATTCCCATAAAGTAGCCCCAAGTCCTTGTGGGTCAGTTTCTGGGCTGGGGAAAATTTTAAAGTAATTTTTCAATTTTTCTGTATATATTACGTTTTTAATTGGATTCTGGAAAAGGTTTTAAAGCTTTTTTAAGATGATTTTGAGTGCATTTTCATGCTCTGAGCTGCATAAAGGACATACTCAAAGTTTTATGTCTCGTGTGGTAGGCTCAGTATTAGGGAAAGTATGATAGTCACTTTCATTGAGAATTTTTTAAATAAAAGTCCCAAATAAAATTTAAGGATGATGTTTTCAGTACTATTATGTAATTATTTGATTGTGCATTTTGTTTTTGCATTTAGAGTTGATTTTCACTTACATTATGCCCATATAGAATGTGAGGATGATAACAAGATGTATTCCTTGTGTTTGTGGAGTTTCTAGGTCACTAATGAGGATGTAGTCACCAAAATGGCCTTTCAAGTCAGTGTTTTAGATTGTTCTGCTCATATGTTGGGGATGTCTCTAGCCTTATATTTGGTTATTCTGCCCAAAGGTGTTGGTTTTCCATAGGGTTTTGAGATATTCATAAAGGCATTAGATGGAGGAAAGTCATTACTTAAATGATCTATTCATCCAAAAGTGGTAGTGTCATGAGAGTTGATGGTTTGTACTCTGATCACTTTTATGTGGGGTTCTAATTGCATATATTATGTATTTAGCTCAACTATGTTTCATAATATGTGTGATCAAATTATCGGTATAGATACTGCTTTAATGCTTTAAGTATCACTATTATCCTGCATTTATACTGATTTTTACATTGTCTTTTCTATTTTTCAGTCACCTTTTCTATAAACAACAATGTTGTCACGATTGAGACCTTAAATGGTTTCAATTTCAAAAAGTGGAAGAAGGATGTTGAGTTTTCCTTGGAGATGGCTGACGTCAAAATGGTGATGTATATCAACAGGCCTTCTCCACTTACTAATATTAGCTTAGAAGCTAATAAAGCATTAATGGCAATTTGGGAGCTGTTAAATAAGATGTGCTATTTGACTATAAAGAGATTAATCCTAGATCATCTGCTCAGTGGATTACCACATATGGTTATAGCGAAGGAGTTTATGGATAACATTTCATGGCGGTACAAGGTTTCTTCTCATACGAATCAGAGCACCTTCATTAAAGAGCTATTCTCCATAAGGTACATAGGAGAAGGAGATGTTAGAGAGTACATTATTAGGATGGTTCACCTTTATAGTAAGCTGAAGGCATTAGATGTACCTATTCCTAACATGTTCATATTACATCAAGCACTAAATGCTCTCCCCCCGAGAATTTGAGATGTTGTCTACCTCTTACATCTCTCAAGATAAGGCCTAGGACATCATTGCCTTGATTTTTTGGTGTGTTGTAGCTGAGGGGGATTAAGAGTTCTCCTCATACATCCCTGTTTGCAGCTACCAAAGATAAGGGGAAGGCTAAGTCCCAACAGCCTAAGGGTAATGGTAAGAAACCCAGACCCTCTGCACAGATTCAGACTGGACAATCTAGCATTGCTAAAGGCCCATATGAAATATAGGGTATGAGGTGCTTCATCTGTAAGAAGAAGGGGCATAGAAAGGCTGATTGCCCGAAGTACAAGCTGTGGAAGGTTAAGCAAGAACTGTCAGATAACTCCTTTGCCTATATGATTCATGAATCCAATGTAGCTATAACCACATCAAGTTCTTGGTTGTTAGCTAGTGAAGCTTCTAATCATGTTGCTTCCACAATATAGGGGTTCACATCTAGGAAAAGGCTGACTAAATGAAAGGAGAAGCTGATGGTCACCAATAATGAAGAGGTGGATGTTTTGTTTGTAGGAGATGTAGGCTTAAACTTCGATACGGGATTTGTATTAGTTTTACAAGACAGTTTTATATACCATCTTTTAGATGAAACTTGATATCTGAATCATTTTTGGATAAAGAGGGCTATCATTTTGTATTTGATACTTCGGTTGTAAATATTTCTATCAATACAAGATATATCAAAATTACCTTTTTATCTCAATGTGTCTTACTCCTAATGAAATGTATGCCTCTTCTTATATTGTTGAACCTATTACTTGAAAGAGAGCCTTCATAAAGGAAACATTGTACATGTTATGGTATAAATGTCTTGGCCACATTTCCAGGGAGAGGGTTGAGAGATTGATAAAGGATAACGTTGACTATGAGTCAGTCCAGCGAGGGTAGATCCTTTAGACCATTATAAGGAGGGGCCGCGTTTCCAGACACATCGCGCTTTCGCTCAGGTCGAGGTTGCCACTCGGTCCTAAGATGGATCAAATCAGTGTGGCCATATTTTTAAAGAAAACCAATGCCCCAGACTATACTAATGTTGATTGTGAAACAGTCTACTCGTTTTATGCTCAAAACCACAAGTATACGAGTTGTGACTTGTAGTAATAGGTAGATATTGATCCCACCATAATTAATGCTTAGACACCACTTAATTCAGATTAATCTTTGTTTAAGAAATGCAATTGTTTAATGGAAATAATTGAGAAAGTTAAACTAAAATTAAATAACTAACAATGAACAATTGATAATACCAAAATGCAGAAAATTGGTATTCAAGATTTCAACAACTAGAGATCACTTTTTTTCTATTTTGTCTCCCTCTTATTTTATTAATTGAATTATGTCTCACCTAAGATATCCAAATGTATTAACTACCCTCTCTCAAGGTGTAATTAATTGTCCCCAATCAAATTAAATGAGTTGATTAAGCAATCTCTCAATCTACCAAATCACTCCACTAATTTAAATAGTTATTAGGTTATCCTATCCTGATTAATTAAATTAGCCAAGATCTCTCTTTCAACTAATCAATTAATGTGATGAATGTGAGTCTATAGAATGCCAACTCTCATTGTATTATCCTACATAGGTTACCCTACTCAATTCTCGATCTATTGTAAGATATAAATATATTCAACATTCATCAAAGGCATCTTTTATTCAAATCAGTAAAATAAGAGTTTAATAGGATAGTTCAAAAGTAATATTTAAAAAATAAATTAGCCACTCATGGTGTCCATAACATCCCCAACAATTGAATAATCCATCATACAATGACTAGAAGAGATAAAACAACTAAAAATTAAATAAAAGAACTCCTTTTCTTTACCAAAAAATATAAAAATTTTGATGTTGGTAAACTCTTCTCCTAATTTTGAATGATGATCCATGAATCTCCACCTCCCTCAAGACTCCAAACTTGGATTTTTCACTCAAAGATGGTATTCTACATAGGGGTTCATGTCCTCTATAATCTATAGGGGTTAATTATCTTATATAGTCCAGAAAACCTAAAAATTAATTAACCCCGCATATATTCTCACATTAAACAACCCATGATCATGGGAATTGGCATGATTCCTACGATCATGGGTTGTCGCAGCAGAATGTTTCCTCTTCTTTTGTCCTCTTTTGTTCTTTAGCTCAATCGCAAAATTGCTCAATTTTCATTCCTACATAAAAATAATAATCTCTTACCCTAAATTAACATTAAACATAAAAGAAAAATAATGAAGATCAAACTAAACGAAAACATACAAAATGAATCCTAAAATACAACAATAATAAACTATTATGCAAGAAACACATACCAAATATTTAGAAAAACACACACTAATGCACATCTATCAACTTCCCCACATTTAAATGTTTGCTTGTACTTAAGCAAAATAAACACAACTAATCAATTCCATCACTTCATTTTCACAAAGATCAAAGCATACAATTTCTCAAATTTTAGCCAACTCAAATATCAAGCTACTACACATATCATGACTACTTTCATTGGTATGCATAAGCAAACTCAACATATGGCACCATCACTTAAAGATAAGTATAGATGCAAAATGAATCTTCCTCAGAGTTTCACTCATTTCTTTCAAGTGTTTGATGGTTAGTGTTTCGATCAAGCTTCCTATAGGAATTACACTATTGTAGGCTTTTCAATACACCAATTCTCCTCTACAATGATTGTATGCATAAATAGATCAAAAAGACTTGCTTAGGGTTGTAATGTGGTAAGGGTTAAGACGGGTAAAAAGGGTAAAGGGTTTAACAGAAGCATTTGTAAAGTATAAGTGGACAAAGGGATTAAAAAAAATACTTTTGAGATATAAATGCAAATATACTACTAATCCACACTTATTGATGTTACTAAATTGTTCTTTTTTTCCTTTTTCTTTTTAATAACATGGAAGAAACAAAATAGCAATTGAATACAATGTAATTCAAGAGCAGAAGCATTACTCAACTGATATCGAAAAATTTTTATCCCAACTAATGCATCACTTAATACTCTACTAGGCTTATGAATGGGTAGGTTAATGGGGTTTTAGGTTTTAAATGTGAGGTATCTTGCAAGAAACAAAATGGTTAAGGCTTAATAAAAAGAGTAGCTCCTTTAAGCCAAAGGTTTAAATAAAAAACCTTATTCATCTTTATTAAGCATACATCTAGTAGACTCAAACTAATTCAAAGCAAGTTCTAAAGGTAATAACCTAAGGAAGCATCACACAAGAAAGAAATAAAATGACTATAGATGGAGTCATATCAGCTCAATCCTCACACTGGCTCAAATGAAAATCTAATATGCATCTCTACATTACCTCATTGTTCAAGTGTCAATTTGTGAGTAAGCTTATTCAACCAACTACTTTTCATCACTCAACATGGTCCACTTTCTATTCCAACTAGCATGTCAAAATCTCATGGCAAAACAAATGAAAATGATTCAAGAGTTGCTTCATTGTTTAATGCAAAACAATATAATATGCCTAAAATATGCGTCCTAATTAATAACCTAAAACAATGCAATTGACAAAGTCAATGTCAACTCCCCACACTTAGAGAACACATTGTCCTTATTGTGACAAAGCAACCACAAAGTAAGGTAAAATGACATCAAACCAAACAAAAAACATTAAACCCAAATAAAAGACATTAAACCAAACAAAAGACATTAAACCAAATAAAAGACATTAAACCAAACAAAAGGCATTGAACAAAACAAAAGACATGAAACCAAATAAAAGACATTGACATAATTTAAAAGTTTAGGGTAAGAAGGGCTTATGGAGGTTGTGGTGGCCACGATGTTGGCGAAGGGGCTCCAAAATTATTCCTCTGAAAGAATTTGAGGAATTTCTTCTTCATGTACCATTGCTCCTCGTGGACTTATCATAGTTGGGTGCCGAGTTCATTAATTTGCAACATCATTTGCTGATAATTGGATGCCATCTAGTCAAGGATTTGCTGAAATCTGTCGACCTCTGTTGCTACAGTTGATTCCTCTTCTATTGCTTCTTCTTATAGCTCCAGGATTGCTTGGGATGTGGATGGCCAGGAAGTAGCTGTATCCTTTCCCTTCCTGTTCTTCACTGTAGTACGTGTCTGAGGATTTTAGAACTCCATAGAATAGGACTCTAAAATTTCAGAGTGCCTCAAATAAGATATGTCAAACATATCATATTGAGTCGTACACACATTTTCCACATCAAGATTATAATAAAGAGCTAAAGCAGTAACAATATAACATTCCAAAATAAGAACTCTTCTTATTAACACAACTTACAATAGATCGAAAATTCTGATAAGGAGTATTTATCTTGATTTTTCGATCTATAAACCAAAGGAAGAAAAGTACCTTGGTTGAGCATTTATTACTTTCAGTTTTATTGAAAACCATTAAGCACATAAATTTATGAAGAAGTAAATGTTCAGCGCTATGAATTAAAGTGTTAAGTGTATTTCTAAAGTCAAAATTTTCTTCACCCGTTAGAATTTTCTAGTAATCATCCATAAAAAAGTAATCTTGATCATCTAAAACTTTAATGTTCGACAAACCAAAAAGTGCACGAATGACATTATAATCCAAGTTATAGGCATTGCCACCTATCTTAAACCAAAACTTATCCATTTTATGATTTTAACGTAAAGTAGTGAAAAATTCAATATTCATCATTGAATAAATTGGTATATGGCAACGAATAAACCTACTCCAACCAATGTTTGCAACAAATCTCTCAATTTTATGCCTCAATCCTATAGTTTCTAATAATTCAAAGTCAAATTATCTAGGAGATAATTACTCCCTATATTTGAAGTCCCAAAATCTCATACCTTTGTCTTTCGAAAAAATCAGGAATGGGGCACGAAAAGTTGTCGCCATATCTGGTTTACCTTCACTGAAGACTTGAAGGCGTAGTTCATCAATTAGTTTTCGGACTACCATCTTCTTTGTAGCTATTAAAAGATTTAAATATGCAAAAACAAAGAAAAGAGAGATGAGCTCGTTTTTTAGAGAGAGAAAAAAATCTCACCCAAATCCTTGTATTTTTGAATGATTAAGTTTAAATAAGTATAAAGGATTGAAGAATGATGGAAGCATTGAAGAAAATACCAAGAATTTAGTGTAGGATGAAGGATATGAGAAAGTGGGAGAATGGGTTTCATAGGTTTGGAGAGAGAGGTTATGAAAGTTTGAAGAATGAATGAAAGAAGAAGAAGGGAGGGAAATTTACAAATTTCCTCGAATTAGGGGGGATTCCCACAATCGTGGGTTTTCTCTCCAGAAACTTTTTAGAGAGATTTTCCATGGTTATGGGAATCACCCCATTCCCACAAATCAGTGCAACTTTTGACTCCTCCGTAAAAAAAACTCACTTACTTCTTTTGCTCCTTGCTTGCAGAGTGGCACACCAAAAAAAGAAAGCGCTGGAAGTTGGTTATTTTCTAACAGAAAGCATGGGAAAAAGTTCACCAAATTACTTATGAAATATCTTCGTTCGACTTGCATATAGCTAGGGTAAACTCTTACCTTAATACAATGAGTTCACATCATAGTACTTTAGATCTTCCCTTTTTGGTATATAAGTATCAGCATGACCTCAATAGTAAACATGAAGAATGACAGTGCCTTTAGAGAGATTTCCCATGGTTGTGGGAAAATTACCAATTCCCACATTCATGGGTTGGTCTAATTTTTCCACTTCTAAACCTTCTTCCAAGCCTAGCATGCATTCTCAATGATCCCACAACCTACAAACACCTCTAAATCATCTTACTAACAAGAAATTTGAAGAGAAAGAAAATTCAAATTCGAACAAAATATAAATTAATTCAAAGCAAACTTAAATCAAACCTAATCATATCTGAATAAATCAAACAAACAAGTTAAAATGAACAATCAAAAGAAAATCAAATTCCATAGGTTGTCTCCCATACAATACTTATTTTAACGTCAGTAGCTTGACTCTCCTTTTTGCTTATAGTGGCTCAAATGAATGATGCAGTGGTAGTGCAATCATTGATCTCAAAATCTGCAAATGAGCTACCCTGTTATGGAATCCACCTTCCTTGTGGTTTTCCTTCCTTCGCCTTCTCCTACACGATCGTTTCTTTTTGAACGCATTCTCAGGATCCTCAATGTCTTCATATTCTTCTTGAGGTTCAGGTTCCTTGATATCTAATAGGTGTGCATTAGGTTAGGTTTTTATAGGAATATGACATGTGTTTTCT
>JAOSBO010000009.1:7381017-7395005 GCA_027563915.1 Erythroxylum rotundifolium | reverse complement strand
AATATTTTTTAATTATTTATACAACAATTAATAGTTTATTAAATCAATGGGTTTTTTAGTCATTTTATCTTTTTTCAGCAACTACAACCGTACTTACCAAACACTTATTTTCACGTTTCAGCACTTACCAAAACAGCAATCCCAAACACATAAATACTTATTGAAAATAAGTACTTATCATTTCAGCAAGTTGATTTCAGCAGATTGTCAACCGCCACCGCTCCCTTTAACTAAGCCTATATTTCCATTTCCTTTTATTGAACTGTTATTGAGATGACATGATGAGTTAACTACAAGTTTGGCTATGTTTTGTTTTTTTATGACAATTTTAAAATTGTAGTTAAAAGTATGACTTTGATGACACTTTTCGAAAAGGGTGACAATCTTAGAAATGTCGTAGCCGCAAGCATTTGGTAACATTTTCTAAAATTTAGGATCGTCGCTTTACCCTTTGACGACGCTTTTCAAAATCGTCGCTAAAGGCTTACCCTTTGGCAACGATTTTTAAAATTATCATCAAATGTTAAAATAACTCTTTTTTATTTTTTAAAACAAAATAACTATCTTATTTATATTTATGAATTCACTAACTTTCACTTGATTATTTTGTAATTGAATATCATATTCATAAAAATTAAATTTAATATTATTAAAAATGATTCTATGTCTAAAATAAATTTAGCTGACCACAATCTCATTTCAAAAATTTACAAAACTATAAACTTAAAATTAATTAATAGTACATAGATTTATACTTTTTATTTTTCTCTTTTAAAAAATATTATTCGACAATTTTATATGATGTCACAAAACTTTCAAGTAGTTTTTACATGAAGTTTGTAATTCTCATTATATTCAAATGTATTCTCTATCAATTCTATTTACATATTCTATTTAATATTTATTAATATTTAATATTTAATTTCCATTTTTAACTATATTGCAATTGTTTTTTAAATATACCATAATTAATATAATATATGGTAATAAATATAATGTTATATGAATGCATAGATAATAATTGTAACTAATATAATAATATATGGTAATTAATTTAGTGATTTATGAATGTATGGATAGTAAATAAATTTTCTCATATCTTAATATTCATATTATTACATTTACACATATTACTCTACTTATTATATAAATTCTATACTATGTTATAGAATACTATATTAATTATAATTTCTTAAATATATAGAATGTAGTACATACAATAAGATTTGGTGATGCTTTTCTGCACTTGTTGCAAAAGGATTAGCATTTTGTGATGCTTTTTCGAAATCATCACAATTGGAAAACCATTGGCGAAGAATTATATAATCGTCGCCAAAGGTTGTCCTAAATTGTTGCCACATGCATTTCTTTGGCAATGGTTTGCAAAAATCCTATTCAATTGTCAACCTTTTGGTGACATTTTCCTAGCATTTTTGCAATATTTAATGAAAACCACATCATTTGTTCCACTAGAAATGATGTCGTTTTGATCTTATTTAAAACCTAATGATGAAGTTCTCTTTTTCTTCTTAACAGGGTATGAAAATCTTCTTCATCCTCTACCAATCGCAGTCCAGAAGCTTCCCAAGTCATCCATTTTTGTCCGTCGTCTACTTCGACTCCAATTCTCCATCAGTCCAGATAATTCGTTCAACTTATCTACTTTTTTTATTGTTTCTTTCTAAGTTTGGAAGATGCCATCCAAGGTTTCTAGGTTCTTCCCTAGCTTAATTCATCCACGTTATGTACTGTCCATACATTTTTATATTAAGATATAAATACCTAGAAAGATGCCATCCAAGTCCCTTTTTTTAATTTCTTCAATTCGTAATGCAAAGTTGGCACTTCCAAGTAAGTTGCGGAAATTGTTAAATTAATTAACAGGGAAAGGTAACTAAACCCACTATTTTCCTTCATATTTTGCTTTGAATCTTGTAATTGATTTCTCGTGCAATGGAATAGGAATGTTTGAGTAGGAAAAGGAAATGCAAATGATAAAGATGATGGCTTGACCATATTTTGATATGAATGAAGTGTGTAATTTGTGTTAAACTCTTTCTCGTTATGATCCTTCATAATTTAGTTCTTTATACCTATTATGTGCCTAAATGCACTCATTATGCTTGGGACTAGAGGCGTGAAGGAAAAAATGAAGATATTTGAGCAATAATGGACTACTTCGATAACACTATCCAATTTGGGAATAAATTTTAAGAACCTAAATGCACTCATTATGCTTGGGACTAGAGGCGTGAAGGAAAAAATGAAGATATTTGAGCAATAATGGACTACTTCGATAACACTATCCAATTTGGGAATAAATTTTTCTTATGAGATCTAATTGAGATGATTCAATATGCTAAAAATAGCTTTGAAAGAACTTTAAATTGAATTTTGAGTTACTTCAATTATACATAAGCTAGAAATATGTTCTTATTCTAAAACATAGTCCATTCTAGAATGTTAAAGCACAAAGAAAAAATGAAGACCCGATTAGATTGGAGCCCATGTCCCATATCATGTTTTTAGGTAGCATTGACATGATTGCTTGATTTAAATAGCCATAAGCTCTAATTTCGTAGAAATTTTCATATTAAGTTTTTCTAAGCTTAAGAATAGTTGCTTGTCTTCTTTTCTCTGTCTTTTCCATTATATTGTTCTATTTATGGCCCTGCATGGCTAAAGTTCTACACATGATCAAAAGAAAATGATACCTTGAAATGTATTGAACTGTGGGATTTGATTTGTTCTTATAGTTTTATTTCTATGTTAAGTTTAGATTATTCTTCTATGTCTATCTTTATGACTATGTCAATTGATTGCTAGGGTGCAGACTAATTTCTTATTTGTTACAATCTATTATCGTATTAATTGTACAATTTATAATTATTTAATCCCTTAAATCTATGAAGCAACTAGGATGTGACGGATTACGGACTCTTAGATCTTAAAAAGGACATTCAACTGAATTAAATGAAACCATATGGCATGTGTTATTCTATTTCATCAATCTTTTCAATTCTTAAAGTGAGTATTAGATTAAATCTTAAATAAACACTATACTAATTATTTGCCTTGTATTTTCCTTTAATAAAATATAGTGAGAAGGAACTACATGAACAAGAGTGTGATAGGATTACACAATACAAAATCACTCACTGTAAGGAAGGTCAAGGGTGGATGTCAGAAGAAGCAGAAAATAACTATGTAAATATAAAATTTTGTTTAATATTTAAGTGTATTTATTAATGTAGTAGTAAGTAATAATATTTGGATTGTATTGATTTTGTTTTTTAATTTTAGAATAAGATGCAAGAATTGTTAGAGAAATCAATGTCTAAGGAAAATGAGGTCAATTTAGAAGACATTTACAGTACCGTACGTGGTTCATGTTCTAGCTATGTCAAAGATCTTGGCTTTGGCCTTAAGCCAAATGTTCCATCCTCATCACAAAAAATAATCATTCAGTAACTTCAAAAGGAAAACAACATGTTTAAGTTTGAATTACTACATACTCGAGCAAAATTAGTCAAATAAGATTAGTTATTAAAAAAAATACTTAACCCAGACTATGATAGCAATGAAGATGAAAGTGAATGGTATTAAAAGCATGTCCTTTTTTTTTCAATTCTTGTTTGTATTATAATTTAAATTTAATAATTTTTCTTTGATTATAGAATTGATGAAGAAACAACTGCTGAGTGATTATGTCGTGAATTGTAAAGTTATGTGATGTTTGCTTTAATTAAAACCTATTGTTTCAATAATCATTATATTTTAAGTATATTTTAACTATGCTCTTTGGATTATTACAAGTTTATTGCAATGGACAAACTTAGCTTATGGTTCCAATTATGCTGTAATTTTTTTGTAATCTCAACCCTTGTAATTTGTAAACTGGTATTTGTATTTATTATTTTATCTATGAGAATTAGTAAAGTTCTAATTAAAATATTGTATGCAAAGAATATTCTTTTTGTTGATACAATTTAATGATATTTTATTTTTTATATACAATGTTTCAAATCATCAATTATTTTGTCCACTTTTTGTATAATAAATTTTAAAACATATTGACACATTATATGCAATAATATGGATTAAAATGTAAAAAATAATTTATTACAAAATGGTATAACATTTTGTTAAAACGCAGCTAAAAAAATTGGCTACATTTTATAAAAGGTAGCTATTTTTTTTTGCTTTGTTTCCAAAAACATAACTAATTGTATTTGTGCATTTTCATAAACGTTGCAAAAAACTTTTGGCAATGATCCTGAAAACGTGGCTGGTTTTTAGCTATGAAAATGAAGCATAGCCAAACCTATTGGTGAACGATTTCTTAAATCATCGCTAATAGTTTTTACGTACGAAAATAAAGCATAGCCAAAAACTATAGACGATGTTTTAAAAACTATTAGCGACGATTAAGGAAAACATCGTCTATAGTTTTCAACTACTGGGATTTGACGACTTTTTGGGTGATGAAATGAAATCATAGCTAAAAACTATAGGCAATGCTTTTTATACCTTTAACGACAATTTTTTTTTCACATCCAAAGGTCAACTTTGTTATAGTGATTATACAAAACTTTTTTTATTTCTTTTTGATGATGTTTTTTTGAATATGTTACTTATCTTTTTAATAAAGTATTCTTCAAATTGAATGACAAGGCTCTATATGAGATATAGAATAGTAGTAGCAAAAAGTTCTTATACTTAAAGATTTAGAGATGTGGTGTTTATATAAAGTATATAATATCTAATAAACTTAAAGTAAAATAATATAAAAGGAAAATTTTTAGGGTATCTAGACGAGAGTATCATATATCAATTTTACCATTCTTTTGAGTAAAAAGTGTTTGTCTCAAGATATGATGGATTTTATAAAGAGCATTCATCATTAAAGAAAGTAATATGAGTGGGGTAGAACTTAAAAGAGTTCAAGAACCATATATGAACATCCAGATGGAATAAGAATTTCAAGTTAATACACATGATGTATGACTAAGGTTCAAGATACACATAATCTACAACATGCTAATAATGTGTATTATCCTTTAACTAGATTTGATCTATATATTGGTAAGGGGAAGTAGATGTATTACTCATGAACTATAAGCCTACTAACTTTAAGGAAGTAATGTTTGGCGTTTATTATCTAAATGGTATAAAGCTATGAGAACTGAAATCAAATTTATTTGTACTAACCAAATGTGAATTTTGGTGGATGAATATGATATAATTGTAAATATTGGATACATGCATGTAAGATTTTAAGAAAAAAACTGACATATATGATAATATACCCACACATAAAGTTATAGCCAAAAGTTATAGACAAAAACAAAAAGTTGTTTTGATGAAATATCTTGCTAGTAATCATGTTTATGTCCATAAGAATCATATAACCATATACCATAATTTTGAAATTTGGAAAATGAATTTAAAGACTACAATGGAAAGCAACTCTTATATGAAGGAGAACTAAAAAAGGAGGAGTTGGGTGATAAATTGAAGCAAGAGATCTTAGTGAGAATCGAAGCACCTGTGCCACTCTCCAATAAGAAACCACCCACTCTCAAATAAGAAACCACTCACTATCGAGTTGAAGCCTGTACCTACACATCTTAGGTATAGCTTTCTAATTGAGGGTCATATTTGACCCATCATAATTTCAAACCAATTGGATGGGGAATATGAAAAGAGATTAGAAGAGACAATTAGGAAAAGGATAAGTGCCATGGGATGAAAAATTTCTAACATAAGAGGCATAAGTTATAAAATGGTGATACATAAGGTTGATCTTGGAAAAGGAAGTAAGAAGGTGAAGGAAAGACAAAGAATGTTAAACCCTTACATGAAAGAAATGATTAAGAAAGAAGTAGTGAAGCTAGTGGATGCAAGTATTATTTACCCTATTTTGGATAGTGAATGGGTTAGTCTATGGGTTAGTCTACTACAATGTGTACCAAGAAAAGGAGGTATAATAGTGATGGAGGGTGAAAAAATTTAGTTGATCTCTCTTTGATAGTCACAATTTGTAGGGTTTGCATTGATTATAGGAAGCTTAACGCAAAGACTAAGAAGGATCACATTCCTTTACCATTCTTGGATGAAATGATTGAAAGGGTGGTTGGTCACGCATTTGATTGTTTCTTTAGTGGATACTTATGATGCAATCATATTTTTATCTATTTAGCAAACTAAGAGAAGACCACTTTTGCATGTCCTTATGGAATATTTGTCTATAGGTGGATGCTGTTTGGTCTTTGTAATGCACCAACAACTTTTCAAAGGTGTATGATGTCTAATTTTGCATATATGATTGAGGAAATTATGAAAATATTTATGGATAATTTTCAGTCTTTAGAGACTATTTTGATCATTATTTGACAAGTTTGAATAGAGTTTTTCAAAGATGTGAGGAATAACATTTAGGTCTAAACTAGGAGAAATGCCACTTTAGGGTGCACGAGGGTATAGTTTTGGGATATAAGATATCATGCCAAGGTATAAAAGTGGATAGAGTCAAACAGAGGTCATTGAGAAGCTTCCACCATTGAGTAATGTCAAATGCATTCATGCATTTTTAGGATACGGAGGATTTATCATTGATTTATCAAATACATTTAAACCAATAGACTATAGAACATAAACCAATTGACTATAGGATATAAAATAACAACACTAACTGTGAGGATGCTGCCACAGTTATAGTTTACGACAATTTAAAGCCATACTCTAACAAGATTTCTCTTAGTTAGATATCTTTGTTGTGTTCTATCACTTACAAATTTTCTCCTTTAAACTTTCCACTGCATGTCTTTGGCGACACTACTCTAGATTTGTTTGTTGGCATCAACCTCCTAATGATTACTTTACTGGGAAGAATTAATTAAGTAACTATTTATTTGTCTTTTTATGTTATAGTTCTGTGTCTACTGTGAGATTTTGGTTCTCTGGATCCAAAGGCTTTTGTGTAGGATAAAAAGACCCACATAATAGACTAAACTAGTTAGGATTGTGTTTTGTTCTTATCTAGGTATTCAGGGGTTTAGTGCAAACGCAAGACAAACTGGGTTGGTCGTTACTTTGATCGTTGATCTACATAATCTTATTTTGCTTTTAAGCTATACACTTTAGTGTATATTGATTATTGAGCATATTAAAGTAGTACCGACAATAAACAAAACTGAACTAATGGGTAGGTGGTAAGCAATGGTGCCTAAGTCTTCACATAGAAAGAAGAACGATCAAGTTGGACTGGATAATAACTGTTGAGTTACTATAACAAGACAATTTTCACTTTCCTTTCCTTTTCTAGTTTTCATTTTAAGTCTTGCCTTCTAAGAATTAATTATTAATTCATTCAATTAGTAATTATTGGTAGTATATTATTATTTATTTATTTAAATTACTATTAATAATTATTTAGTTATTTATTTCCAATAATTGCACTTACTATCTTTTTATATTGCAAGTGTTGGAGTATTTATTGTTTGATCATGGAGCAATAGGAGGAATTATTGACCGTACATCTATAAAGGCGGAGTTAAGGCGGAATCAGCGTGAGTCTCTTTATACAAACATTTTGGGAGAACAATGATAAATACAACAAGTCAAAGTTGGTGTGTGGCATCTCTCATATAACATAACGATTTTGTTTTTATTTTTATTTTTACTAATTGTTATTATTATTACTATTATTATTAATTTTCATTAATATTATTTTAGTATTATTATCATTTTTAATGTTCTATCTTGTTCTTTAGCATTTTGTAGTTAGCTAATTGCTAGTAGTGGCTTGATTTTGGCTCTTTTTGTGATTAAGCATCAATCTTGCTTCTTAATTGTTATTGCGTGTTTAGGGACTTGTTAGGCATGTTATTTTTAGCTTGTTTTGGGCATTAGGATGGGGGTGGTGGCTAGGAGCTTTCATGTAAGTACAAGGGTTAGTCCTCTGGTGAGGTTTGGGTTTAGAAGAAGAAAAGATGTTGATAGATTATGAATGTGTTCTTAGAACAATGGATCCCTCACGGGAAAGTCTTTAGAATAAGTAGAGACTTTAGACAAGTATAAAATTCATTATAGGTTGAATTCAAAAGACAGGGTGGACGAGGGCTAAAGCAAAAGAGATTAATGGATTTAAACTTTGGTATTCGGGGGGGGGGGGGGGTTTAAGACGACAAAATAGGGTAGGTACCTTGGTTGCCAAGAAATTCATATAATATGTTGTAGGGGATATAAGGGACTAACGATATGATTATGTCCTTAAGGATTGTGGTGAAGGGAGATGTTATAAATGTGGTGTGTTTTTATACATCCTAAGTAGGGTTGGAAGAATAAATTAAGCATCATTTCTGCGAAGAGTTAGATGAGATGATTCAACAAATACCTCCTAGTTAGGGAATTATTATAGGTGGAAATTTTAATGGTCTTTGATCCTATGGTTACTTATGAATATATAGAGGTTTTGGCTACAGTGAAAGGAATGATAGTAGGACAACATTGTTAGATTTAGCGGTAGATAGCCAATTCTTTCTTCAAGAAACATGAGGAGCATTTGGTAATTTTTAAGAATAGAACCATGAAGACTCAAATTGACTACTTCCTAATAATACAGAGTGATTGATCTTACTATAAGGATTGCAAAGTGATACCTAGTTTGTGTGTGCCAACTCAACATAGATTGCTATTTTTGGATCTTTTTATTAAGGATTAGAGGAAGAAGAGTAGTAATAAGAGGTGCACCAAAATTAGATGGTAGAATTTGAAAAGGGATATAGCGAAACAGTTTAAGGATAGAACAATTTGTGGAGAAGATTGGAGTTTGGTAGGAGATGTAGTCAGATGTGGGAGACAGTTGCAACTCTTCTGAGGAATTTAGCAGTAGAGACCTTGGGTACTTACAGGTTCAGGGATAGTAAGAGAGAGTCTTGATGGTGGACTAAGGATGTCCAAGAGAAACTTAAGGTCAAAAAGGCTGCCTACAGAGCTATATGGGATAGCTCTATAAAGGTAGAGAGAGTTAGTAATGGAGAAAGGTATAAAGTGGTAAAAAAGAGGCAAAGATGATAATCTTATAAACTAAAAGTAGAGCTTACGAGAAACTTTATCAACAATTGAATAATAAAAATAGAGAAAATGATATTTTTAAATTGGTGAAAGCTAGGGAAAGAAAAATAAGAGATTTTGATCAAGTTTTTTATGTAAAAGATGAAATAGGACGAGTGCTTGTAGCTGAAAATGACATCAAAAGTAGATGGTAAAGGTACTTCTATAACCTTTTTAATGAATGTGTAGAGGATAACATCCTTCCAGGTGACCTTCACTCATCCGAGAGGGTTCGTAATTGTACTTACTATCAACTGATTACAAAGGATGAAATTTATAATACGCTGAGGGAGATGAAATTAATGAGATACCCATAAAAGTATGGAAGAGCTTAGGCGAATAGAGTTTTACTTGGCGAGCCAAGTTTTTTTAATGTCATCCTTAAGTCTGCCAAAGTGTCGGAAGAGTGGAGATTTAGTATGGTAATTCCTTTATTTAAGAACAAAGGGAACACCCAAAACTATAACAACAATAGAGGGATAAAATTACTTAGTCATACTATGAAGTTATAGGAGAAAGTGATCAAGAAGAGACTACGAAAGGATGCTCCTATATTGGAAAACCAATTTGTTTTCATACCAGGAATGTCTAGACAGAATCCTTGCATCTTCTTAGAAGGTTAATGGAATACTATAGAGAAAGAAAGCGTAATCTACACATGGTTTTTATTGATTTAAAGAAGGCATATGAGAGGAAACCAAAGGAAATCATGTGGAGGTATTTAGAAACTAAAAAGGCTCCAATAACCTACATATAGATTATTAGAGATATGTATGAAGGTATAAAAACTAAAGTAGGGACAATAGGAGAAGACACAGAACATTTTTCTGTAGATATTGGGTTACACTAAGGTTCTGTTTTGAGTCTCTTTCTATTTGTTGTACTAATTGATGAGTCCAACAAGAACATACAAAGGACGTGCCTCGGTGTATATTATTTGTTGATAACATTGTTTTATTAAATGAGACAAAAAAGAGGTAAAGTCAAAAGGTTTTTGATTGAGTAGAACTAAGATTGAGTGTGCGAGAATGTAACCTTTTGGGATGTAGGGTAGTACATATGTGGATGTAAAGATTGGGTCAGAAGCTATCCCACAAAAGGAGTGTTTTAAATATTTAGGATCTATCATCCAAAGCAATAGAGAAATTGATGAAGACATATTTCATAGTATCATATCAAGATGACATAAATAGAGAGATGCTTCAGGAGTTTTGTATGACAAGAAGACACCCCTTATGCTTAAAGGCAAATTTTATCGTTTAACGATTAGGCCGACCGTACGCTGTGGAGCAGAATGTTGGCCCATCAAAGAAGATTATAGCTATAAGCTAATGGTGACAAAGATGAGAATGCTTTGTTGGATGTATAACCTTACTAAAGGGGATAAGATAATGAATGTAATAGTAAGAGACAAAATGAAGGTAGCTAATATTATGGACAAATTAAGAGAGACAAGGGTGAGGTGGTTTGGAAATATTAGAGGAGACACCTAGACGCTTTAGTGAAAAAATGCGAGAGGATTGTACTTAGAGATTCTAAGAGAAAATTAGGGAGGCCTAAGAAGAATTGGAAGGAGGTGATTAAGAATGATCTGCTAATGTTGGAACTTACCGAAGATATGACCCATAATAGAAAACTTTAGCATGCTAGGATTTAGGTAAAGGATCCCTCATAAAGAGGTCCTTGTAGTCTCGTATATCATTTATTTATTGCCTATTGTAGTTAGCCTAAGTGGTCATTATTTGTTACCTGTATTAGTATTGTTATTATTAGAATATTTAGTATTCTCTTTAGCATTTTATTATTGTTGTTATTATTATTAATTTTATTATTACAACATTTAGTATTCTCTTTAGAGGTATCAATATCATTATGTCTATGATTATTAGTGTTGCTACAATTTTTATTTTTAATAATATTTTTATATTATTTTATTCTCTTTTATTTCTTTTAGTATTATATATTACATATTATTGATAGTTGTTTTTATTTATTTATTTAATTTTCCCTAGTATTTTTATTTTTATTTCATTTTTATTATTTATTATTTATTAACTATTTTCTTTCTTTTCTAATTTTATGGTTGTTTATTTATTTATGTTTTATTTGTATTCTTTTTTGTTATTTGTATTTGTATTTGTATTTGTATTTTTTATTCATACATGTGGGTCATTAGAAACATCTTCTCTACTAATTAGGAGTAAGACTGCATACTACAAAAACTCTCCGGAACTTGCATCTAAGTGGGATTTATATTGGGTATTGTTGTTGTTGTAGTACTCTAGCATGGATGAATCTTATTATGCTTATCTTTCGACTTTCTGATATGGATGGAACTTTTTAAGCCTGATTTATGCAAATAGAATGTCATAACACGCCATATAATCAACTAATACTCGGCATAGGATAATATATGTATCTCAAATACGTTCTGAAAAAAGATTACCCAAAGAAAAACATTTCATTGACTTTTCTCTTTCCCGTTACAGAGAAATGAGAATTATTTAAGACATTTGATACAGGGTCTATGGATAAACTATTACCTTTGAAGTACCAAGTAAGGAAGGATTGGAATCAAGAGGGAAGAAGAAGGGGTACAGCTCATATCGGACATAACAATTGTTGTATAGAGCCCTACAGCCCTTCCTGTTGTTGCAGAAGTTGGGGAAATTGCCCACCGCAATGGCTAAGCACTGAGCACAGTCTACTGGAGCCAAGTCTCTTGTGCACTGCACCAAAGCATAAAGTGTCACAAGAGGTGACAACTTAGTCTCCCCTTTCCCAAGCGCTTTCTTAGAAACAACAGCCTGTGATCTGATTTTATCAATCAGATCGCCAAGTTTTTTGTTGAAATCTTCTGGTTCAGTAACATTCTCGACGTTAAAGTAAAAAATAGCATAAGAAGTGTCGAGTTTGCCAATGAAATCCTCTACGTTGTACCTTAAAAAGCAGTAGTCATACCAAATCCTTGCATCAGCTTGGTTAGGACAGAGTCGCCTGACTTGTTTAGCTGCATCTTGAAGACAAGTAGAACAGTCTTGGCTATTCACATCACCTCTGCACTGAGCCAAACCGTATACTACATCTTGTCCTTTGCCAAGGGAGGTAGCTTCGTAACCAGATGAAGCAGTTTTGGAGACGAGTTGAGTCAGCAACCTATCTATATTGGCCGATACAGGGCTCTTGCTACTAATATTACTGTTGTCATTGCATTGCTGCCCTAAAGGATCAGCAGCGTTGCAGCTGTAGAGAAACAGCAAGAAAAGTAGGATAATGCTTGAGAAAGTCATGGCTCGTCTTAATAACCACACCACTTGCAGTCATCTTATACCCATCAGTAGTAATTAGCGGATGTGGGCCACTTGCAGTCATCTTACACCCATCACTACTAATTAGGGGATGTGGACACATCCCAGCAGAAATTGTAGACTCGGTTTTTAACTTGAAAAGTCACAATGTTGACTTTTGACTACGTAGCCAATAGAGAAATGATTTCTTTTTTCTCAGCAGATTAATTTGCTTAATCATTTGTTCCATTTTTCCTTTGAAGAAGTTTATTTTGCTTTTAGGAGGTGGTTGAATTGGTGGAGTGAGAGAAAGAGACCAAAAGATCTTGTGTTTAAGTCCTTATATTTACATTCTCTCGATTTAGCTCGTTATACATGGTCTGCCTAGTACGCAGTACCCAGTTGACGTAATTTGAAAACTATTGTATTAATTTAAAGATTTATCCAATACACATCTAAAAAATAACAACTGCAGGGTCTTTCCGTTCCAAAAAACATGTTTATTTCTCTAGTGACATAAACTTGCTTTCGTTATCAACTCCATCCATATGATGTCTAGAATCTTTTCAATTGTCTAACCAAACATGCGAATAATTTTTTTTTACTTTTCTTTTGTAATATCATATCAAGATTCCTTCCATCAACCTTATAAATTTCAAAAATATAGATTTTAGCAAAATGTTTGTAGTGCAATACAAAAGATCAAATACAAAATTTATAAATGTGGATATTATAGGTATGAATGGAGAGCATTTCTCAATTTTATTCAGGTTTTCACTTGTGAATAGGTTATATGTTTCTGTGGATTGGAAACATTTTATTTTTTTTTGGAATACAGAGGAGAAAAAACAAAGGCCCTTAGATGCGACTATTGATACACGGGTCCTCTAGAAAAATACTACAAGCGTCCGGAGAACTAAGCAAGAGATGAGTCCCCAAACATAAAGAATGTGCTAATCTGGCTAAGTAATCAGCACAACTATTGCTTTTGCGGTAGATGTGCGGGGGACGAACGTCCCAATCCTTGGCCAATAGAGTGAAAATACCATGCCCTATTGAAAATGGAAACCAAGCCCGTTCTCTAGCTGAAGAAGATAGGATATTGATGATTATCAGTGAGTCGGACTCCAACTCTACTTGCCTATAACTCTTAAGAAATGAATGAGAATATATTATTTTAAAGATATGGTTATTATCAATTACTGATAAAATTTGGATCAAGACTCTGTACCCTATATAACTATATATTTGATATCTAGAAGTACATCAAATACAAAGACAGATAGTACGCTCTCTCTACATCAAATACAAAGGCAGATAGCACGCTCTCTCTCTTTGGAGAGGGGCTACATGATACATCTAGATCCCAAACACTGCAGGAAAAACACACCTGCTTTGTCTAGGGTAAGAAATTGAGGCGACGAGTGTAAGTGGCCCAAAGTGGCTCATCTCTATCCACTCGATCCCACCCGCCTACCAATTTTATTTATTAATATAAAAGTAAAAGAAAAAAGATATCGACTATAAAGGCAGTTTGCTTTTCCTTAATCGGCGTACTTGAATACATAAATGGAGAAGCAGGAA
>JAOSBO010000009.1:7340277-7353097 GCA_027563915.1 Erythroxylum rotundifolium | reverse complement strand
TTCTCAAGAGTTTTTCCACTTCGATTAATCTATTTGTCTTTTCTCCTAATTGATTCTTTCTACTTTTCAACTTAATTTTGTAATTTTCCTTAAAAGCTTTCACTCAACAATCGAGATAGAATGTTTAGGACTGCATTGTTTCCATTTTTGTTTTTAATTCAAACTTGATTTAAGTTGACCAATTTCACCTCCGTGGGAGACGACCCTGGGTTATCAACTACAACTATCTTATTTGCTTGCGAGTAAGATAACCTAGGTCTTTTTGGAAGTTTTTGGGTATAATAGTAGTCTTGAACAAATGTATAATAGAATATAATTTTATTCCTATGTTTAATTCATTATGCTTGTTTACAAGGGAGTTATTATTGACTTTGGTATAAAATTTGTTTTTAGTATATTTTAGGTCCTAATTTCCTTTATATATTGAAAGGAGTGGAAGTTAGCCAGAATAAAAAAAAAGAATTGAAGCTATTTTTAAGGGACATACCTGTGTGTGAGTTGGACATAGTTGTGTGAGGGACTACGTAAGTCTTTATAACTGTGTATACGTTAAAAGATGTTGTTTCACCTATGTCGAAGCTAGACGCAATCGGGTATCTCGTACATGATTGAGATTCATACAATTGAGATTGATAAATCCTTTTTATGAATATATCTAGTCTAATTGAAAGGATTCACATTCAAACCTAGATATAGGTCAACATAAATCCTCTGAATTAGGGTCAATCCTAATAGTGAAATTCATAAATTAATTAAAGCAATCTTAGGGGTTTTAACTAGAAAAAGATTTTAGTTAATTAGAAAAGAATTAAGTTTTGATGATCTTAAGAAAGATATTAATATAAGATAGGAATTCTCATAGTCAAGTGATCTTGAATTAGATTGCATGATAAAAGGCTTAATAGCTTAAAAAACCTTAAGGGGATTCATTACCTAAGTACCGTTATTTGATTTAGTTTGTGTTCTTAGGCATTACTTATGTTAAAATTTAAATCATTTTTATTTTTAAATTAAATCATCATCTTAATTTATCAATTATATAATAGAAAAGAGGTGCTACTAGTACTTTTAGTCCCTGTGGGATCGACACTTGATATTCTCGAACACTATGATATAGTTTGATAAGAGCACTTGCCTTTGAGATTTATAAGGTAAGGATTGTGATATCAAGTTTTCAATAGCGTTGCCAAGGACTATAATATTAGGAATACCTAATTTTTATTAATCAAATCATTATTTTTCTTTTTAGAATTTCTTATTTATTATTTTTAAGTTATTAAAATATTTTATTGAATCTTATGTTTTTTTTAATACTTTTGTAGGTATTGGGGTTAGTTTATAACCTAA
The DNA here is from genome assembly GCA_027563915.1 of Erythroxylum rotundifolium. Lineage (NCBI taxonomy): Eukaryota > Viridiplantae > Streptophyta > Magnoliopsida > Malpighiales > Erythroxylaceae > Erythroxylum > Erythroxylum rotundifolium. The sequence goes on along the minus strand of JAOSBO010000009.1, from coordinate 7,351,750 downwards.
GGAAATCCATTTGGTTGAAAAAAAACCAAAAGTTAAGAGGACAACTCATAAAAATCTTCAAAGGATCCAACTTATAAAGGTAGAGCTAATCAACAGATAGAGGACTTAGAACATCATATTAAGGCTGAAGAATCAAAAATCATGGCAGACCAACTAAAGACAATGTTTGATTATGCTAAGTCAGACTTAAAGGGAATGAGATCCAACATTTTGAGATCGATTACTACCAACAATTTTGAGATTAAACCAAACACCATTAAGATAATACAATAATATATACAGTTTGATGGTTAAGATACCAATTTTTTTGGATATTTGTGTGACCTTTAGGGACAATGGTGCCAGTAATGATGTGATAAGACTGAGACTATTTCCATCCTCCTTGAACAATTGAGCAAAGCAATCATTGAATTCTCTACCTAATGGATCCATCACTAAATGGAACTAGATAATAGAGAGATTTTTTTTGAATACTTTTCGCTAGCTATGACTACTAAAATGAGGAATGAAATATGTTCCTATGTTTAGATTGATTTAAACATCTTATAAGATATATGGTTGAGATTTAAGGAGATGTTAAGGAAGTGCCCACATCTTAGTTTACCATTATAGATGCAAATTCAGATCTTCTATAATAGGCAAAATAAAAAAATTAGGAAGATGATTGATACAACTAATAGCAGTACTTTGGATAATAAAACACTAAAAGCAACTTAAGATCTCATTGAGGATGTGGCAATAATCAACTACCACGGTGCTCTTCTTAAGAAAAACCCAAAAAACTAGTTGGAGTGATGTAGAAGCAGTTAAAATCTTGGTAGGCTAAGATGAATCTTTGAGCAGAAAGATAGATGGATAAGGATTTAATCCTCAATTATTCTAAGTAATACAGTGTGAGGTGTTCGGACTAGCCCATACAGACTAAAAATGTTAAGTAGTGAAGTCTATAGCAAAGCCTTGAACATATAGATTAATGCTCTTATCCATGTAATCCATATACTTTAGAGAGGTAATTACAACCTAAGATAGAGGAATCACCTAAATTTCTTTTAGAAAAATCAAGAACAATAAAGGAACAACCCTTTATAAGTTTTTCAATAATACCCATCTCATGAAAGAAAACTAAGCTTAAAAGACATCATTAACGAAATTTATTTACATTTCATAGTCAAGATTTCAAGCTATTAAAACTTTTCTAAGGAATCAAGAAATTTTTATCTATAACTTGGAAACTAGATAGGCCATTTTGCAAAATTAGTTTCAGAAAGACAACAAAGAATTTTGCCTAGTAACATTAAGATAAATCCTAAAGAACATATGATGATAGTCACTATTTGGAGTGATTAGGAATTATAAGTTGAAAACAAGACCTAAAGTGGAGAATTTTGTGACAAGAGGAGTCAAGAGAAAGCTAAATACAAAGATCACATTCCAAAAGTTGAGGAATTCTAGCCTACCATCCCAAATCCTAATAAGTCAAAGAAAGATCATATCGATGAGCAGTTTACTAAATTTTTTAGACTTTTTAAATAACTTCACAGTAACTTACCTTGTGTTAAAGCTCTTTCACAGATGCCAAAATATAGAAAGTTCTTAAAGGATCTTCTATCTAGCAAGAGAAAGTTAAAGGAGTTGGTTGGAGTGATTTTGAGTGGGAGATGCTTGGCTATTGTGTAAAACTAGTTACCTATAAAGCTTAATGATCCAAGGAGTTTAACTATCCCTTGTTTAATTTGTAGCTTATTAGTGCCAAAAAATTTAGCTAATTTTGGGATTGTTATTAACTAAATGCATTATAAATTATTCATAAAACTAGGATTAAGGGAACCAAAACTTACCAGGATAAACATTTAATAAGCAGAGAGATTGATTAAGTATCCTAAGGGTATTATTGAAGACGTGTTTGTTAAAGTTGATAAACTTATTTTTCCAGTTGACATTATGATCCTAGATATGGATAAGCATGCAAAGGTGGGTGGGTTTGATTTTAGGATGACCGTTTTTAGCCACTGCTAGAAGCAATTATTGATATTAATTATGGTAAACTAGTGCTTAAAGTTAGGGAAGAAAATGTTACCTTTAAAATATTTGATGCTATGAGACATTCCTTTCGACATGATAATGTGTGCTATTTTATTAACATCATTGATTCTATAGTTTCATGTGTTGTGCAAGAATTTCTTTTGTAAATACTCATTGGATCTATGTCTCATTCAAGGTAAAAAGAAAGATGGGATTAACCTTATAAAGAAATATTAAGAAGTCTTATGAGAGGCCGATGAACCTATGGTGAGGAAGAATGGGCTTAATCAACACAAGCTAGCTTTATTATGTATGCGTATGTCTAGCTAAGGATGTTAAACAAGCGTTGTTTGGGAGGCAACCTAATATTTGGAATAATTTTTAGTTAATTTGATTATTTAGACTTTAATTTTATGATTTAATAAATTTTGGCTTGTTTAATGTTAGTTTTATAAGCATCCTCAATGATTTTGTCTTGTTTCTTATGTTTCAATGTGTTTGAGGTTGAGCCAAAATTTTGAAGTTTCCAAGAAATCAAGAGTGCACACAGTTGTGGTCTTGCCTTTTTTTTAACCAATTTTTTGTTTTTTTATGATAAGCACAGGCTTAGTGACTTACACAATCACATGACATAGCTATGTCTATACCTATGAGTTTTAAAAATTTTCTACATAAGCCTAGTGATTTGCACAGATCTTGGCATGCCTATGTCATGTATCTTATCTAAGCATGTTATATGACATATGTCTAACCCCACACAACCATAGTGCTATACAAGATCTTGTACACAGTTTATAATTTCATAGAAACCTAGAACTTCGTATTATTTTCTCATCCAATTCTTCTTTAGTCCTCCCATTTGTGCGATCTCCTCATTGTGACCTACCCTAAAAATTCCATGCTATTTATGACAACCTATCTTGTTTTATTCACTTTTTGCAAAGATTTTATCATTTGGTCATATATGACTTGGTTGGCGAGGAGTATGGGGTTCTTTAGCATATTAATACTGATGATGTTACTAAAAGATATGTCTCCTTGAGCCTTAATATTATAAAAAAGATACATATGGTGACTGGGAGTTGGGGACTAACAGATGACATCTATAGATTGGCTAGAGCTCAAAACAAGTAAGTAATGCTAGAGTAGATGAGGATTGTCCTAACATATAGGAGTAGCAGATGAGACTAGACTCCTTGAAGTAGCCAAAAGGAGAGGCTGGGTGCCAAGATGATTCATTAGATAATACAAGCTCACCTAAGACTTTGACACCACTTAGCCATTGGGACCAACTGAAGATTTCCCAATTAGAGAAGTATATATGGTAGATCCTGGAAGAGTAGTGTGCTATTCATACCACATAGTAGGAGTTAATAGAGCGTATGGCACAATTAGAGTCATACAAAAGATAGATGGAGGATGTGCCAGTCAATATGGTAGGACACCTCAAAGCCATAATATTTCCTCCTCTAACTAGAGCTACCATGTCATTTTTAGCTTCTCAACAATCAAATACCTGAGCTACTTTCATGGCACCACCTAAGGATACTCAAGCAACATTGACAAATTAATAGACATAGAGGCATTCTGCTAACCTATGATGCTTATTAGGGTGTTTTGTTTCTTTTATTCTCATTTTTATTTTATTGCTTATATTTATTAATTATTTTGTTTTGTCATAATAGTTATTAAGGGCGTAACCCTACTAAACTCCTATTGAATTTTTATTTTCTTTTTTATTATATTACTTTTTATTTTTATTTTTATCTTTTTTCTTTTGTAAGGATAATTGTACTTAATTTGGGTGGAAATTGTGATCAATTAAAATTTTTGTAAATAATTATTTAGGGATGTACCACATTAATATTACTTTCTCACTTTGTTTTTCTTTGGTCTTATATTTTTCTTTGCTTTTATTGTGTACATTAGAGACAATGTACATCTTTGATTGCGAGGAAGGGGTATATTGAAAATTTTGAAGAAAATTTTCAATTTTTAGGTCAATTGTCAAGCTTATTATATTCCTTATTATTTATTCCTATTACCTAAAATCTTGATACAATTAAAAGTCTATCTAAAACATTTTAGGTTATTATTGGTTATTGAGTTGAATTAGTATGAGAAAGGATGAAGGCGACAATAGATGTGCTTTTATAAGTTGTATTTTTGGTAGTCATTGAGATAGTTGATATAAATGAAAATTTCATATCATTCACATACATTAAGCCTCAACCTGAGCTTTTGAGCTTAAGAGCAATATATCATTATATTATACTCTATTATTCTTTGTTTGTGTCTTATCATGTATGGTTAAATGATTCTAGAACTCGCTTTTATTTTTCATATGGAGATCAAATTGTCAAACTAAATGCATTAAATAATAAAAATGCTTATATTTAACTAGTTTTTTTTAGCCTATTTTTCTTTAATTACTATTTACCTTATTTTATCTCCTAGGAATAACCAATTTTGAGATTTAGCTTTTCTTTGATTGATTATAGACCTATTGATAACCACTTACCATATTTTTATTGAAGACTTTTTCATCAATTTTTGAACCTTAAAAGGATTTACATTTACTTGGTCACTTAAAACTTAGATTATATTGAGGAGTTTTAAAGAGAAGGTCTATTATGCTTATGATTATTAGTGCATATTAATTGCAAAATTCATTCATGTCAATTACATTGTTATTACAACTTTATATTCTTTCCAAAGTTTCTCAAAGTTTAAGTAACAAATCAATTAGAAAAGAAAAAAGAAAAAAGAGAGCTTTGAGAAAGGAAAATTATTGTTGTGCCAATTAAAATCTTTGCTTGAAGGACCTATGCTATGAAGAACCAAGTTTTGTGTAGTCCTTTTTATGTAAATTTCCTTTACATTATTACCTTTATGATTATCCTTTCCATACCTTTACTCAAACCTCATTAAAATCTATTTAAAACACCTTCTGATTTTTTCTTCTATTCTATGCAGTGATTTTATTGCAAGTTTAGGGTTAAGAATTCTTCTACGTATGGATTTCAAAGCTTTATTATATTTTCCAGCCTAAACATTTTGAGTGAATCCTTTGTGAGGGTGTGAAAATTTTTTCCTTTTATTTTAGAAAGATTGTCAATTTGATTGCTATTGGTATTCGTTTATGGAAGATTGTTTTAGGATTTTTAAAGTCTAATTATACGCTAATTTGATTAATAAGACATAATAATTTAGGACGTAGTTAAACAGGTTGAAATCGATAGGTATGGATGTTTTTAAGTTTAATGATTTGGATTATGATTTGATTGAGGATAAGCAAATGCTTAAGTTTGATAAATGCTTAATTAGTGATATTTTTAATCCCATATTTGGTGCATTTCATTTGTTTATTTAAAAGTTTTTATTTTTTAAATACTTAATTTGTTGCTAGTATATTTTTATATCTTAATTGACTGAATGGATTGAAGGCTAAAAGCCCAAATTAGGGCTAAATTTTTTTAGGTTTGATCAATTTAAAACCAAATCTTTTAAATTGCTCAATAAAGGTCTAATAGTTCACTAATCTACTCAACGTTAGACTATTTTGGACATAAATTATAAGGTGTCATATATGCGCCGTTAAATAGAAACATGTTTATCTAAACAGTGAACATTGACTTCCTTTACTTATTGAATAATCATAATTTCATTGTTTTTTCTCTCTCTTATCACTATCTTATACCTTTATTTTTTTTCTCTTTATTATCACTAATCCATCAATTGTTTAATGTTCTGTGACGAGTATTTATAAGATGGAAGTAGCTACCTAACCTAGAGTTCGAGAAAATTTTGAAGAATATCAGCAAGGATTCTACACCATCGTCAATAAGTATGACTCACTGGTTTCTCTTAATACATTTCTATGTCGTGATGATATGTTACTTCGCCCTTGCAAATGTGTAACACTTACCAAACATCTTCTCTTTTCCGATGTGTTTAGTTAAGTTCTGAGACAAGTCTCCCTGTGTAGAGTTAAATGAATTGGGCCTTCACATTAAGGCTTCCATTAACCACAATGGTAGTTCTATCAAGTAACTATAGTCAAAGATGGAATCTTTTAGAATAAATTCCAATGTTGTTAACTGGTTGGAAACATTTTTGGATTATCTGACTTCATCTTTTTGTCTCAATTTGTTGTAGGAAGCAAGGATTAAGGTTAGTACACTTCCTGATTCTTAGGGCTCTACTGAGTGTCGATTCATGTTATAGGTAAGATTTTCTTAGTAATAGCCAGAACAAAAGTCATTGCACATACACTTGGTGCTTTTACCTTGCTGATGACTATTGTGCTTGAAAATTTCATAGTATCTAAAGGTAAAAACCTTTCCAAGCTCTCCTTAGATAAGTTAGAAATCGAACCTATGACAGGAGCATCCTTTTCAGAGCAAATATTATCCAAATTACTAAGATTGAAATAACAGTGTAGTGTAGTCTAACCTATATCTCAATTCAACCAAAGTGGTTAAATGCCTACTTTTCAAAACTTTGGCATATACACTAAATCTAATAGCCACATTTAGGTTTTCACTTCAGCTTGTAGATGACGTTGGACCAAGCATGACGTGGGCCTTCTATATATCCCCATTAATGTATGGACAGATTGCCATATCTATGAATGAGTTTGTTGATGACAGATAGAGTGCTATAAGTTTTAAACTACTATAAATCTTGTTCTTTTAATTTAACTTACAACATGTTATCCCATGGAGTTTTAGTGAGGTTAATAGTATACATCTCTTTGAACAGCTGATGAACGACTCAAAAGAAGCCACAGTTAGAAAATCTCTCCTCAAGGAAAGAGATATCTTCACCGAGGAGTATTGGTATTGGACTTACAATAGGGTGCTTATAGGATTTTCTCTTTTCTCTAGTTGACTCGTCATTACAGCACTTACATTTCTTAAATTTAAAGTCAGTAAATTAAATGTTCGATTTAATACATTTGTTTGTGTCCTCATTGTTTTCTAGATTTATGCATTAGTTCTTGAAAATTTTGAAGCTATAATTGCTCAAGATGATCATAAAAATGACTGTAACCTTAGTTCAAATAGTAAGTGATCTTAGGCATGTACAATTGCTATCTTCTAGCATTAATTGGATTCCCTTTGAACTGGAATTATGTAATTCCCAACTGCTACAACACTGCAACCTTAAGAGTATTAGACATAATTAACATCACCAATTCACTCATTTCTTATTTATACAAATTAGCATTTCATGTTGCATGAACCTGAAGTTGTGCTATCATTATGACATCTTGAGCAAGTTTATTTGTGTTTATGGGCTAGTATAAGGAATTATGAACTAAGTACCAAGGCAGCTGCTCATGCTGCAAATGATTTGTCTACGGGAGGAATTATCTTGCTGTTCTAACCTCTTTCACTTACTTTCAGTCATGTGAACTACTATGTTGATGTGCCTAGAGTAGGTGAAACACGTTGAAGATAAATGATTAAGAATATTTGTATCTTTTTTCACAAAATCATGTCGAATTTAACTTGTCAAGAAATGAAAAATAAACGTGTTAAAGAGAGTCAGTTGTAGCTTTTAAAGGACATAAGCAGCGCTTTTAGACCAAGTATTTTGATAGCATGAGTTGGAGTAAGTGGCGCAAGAAAGACCACCTTGATGGATGTCTTGGCCGGAAGAAAAAACTCTAGGTACATTGAGGGAAATATTAACATCTCTGGTTATCTAAAGAATCAAAATACTTTTGTGCACGTTTGCGGCTATTGTGAAAAGAATGGTATTCGTTAACCTTATATGATCGCTTATGAGTTTATTTTGCTTTTTGCTTGGCTTTCTGTTGGCGTAGAAGTAAATAAGGAAATGCAAACGGTATGACACCTTGTTCTTCTTCTTTTAAGACTATCTTCAATGCATGTTCTAAATATCCTTATTGTCCTTTTTGGTGAAATCATCATTGTTTTTAGTATGCTATAAGTAGTAGTCTTGCAGATAATACATTTGACTATGAATTTGTTACTGAATTCAGATGATTGTTAAAGAATTAATGGAATCGGTTGAGCTTAAGCCTTTCAAGAACTCTTTGGTAGGTATTTCAAGAATTAATGGCCTTTCAACTGATTGGAGAAAGAGGCTAACGATGGCAATAGAATTAGTGGCTAATCGATCCATCATCTTCATGGATGAGCCCACATTCAACCTTAATGCTAGAGATGATGCAATTGTTATGTGCACTATAAGAAATACTGTGAATACAGGAAGAACTGTTGTCTGCACTATAGACTAACCAAGGATTGACGTATTTGACTACAGGTACCAAATAGAATTGCCGTTGACTCGAGCCTTTTCGTTCTTACCCTTGGAGGCCAAATCAAAAATATTTTTTTCAAAGATTGTAGTATCGATTGTAACCTCGAGTTGTTTCAGTTAATCAGAACTAAATTAATGGAACTAAGTTAGCCTATATGTCATGATATGCAAACAAAATTAGCAAGGAAGAGGGTGGTTTTCAATCTTTGAAAATTTAGACTAAAACAAGCGAATTGTAAGAAAATGTAATAAAAAGTGTTTTTGGATTTTAGGAATAGAAAAGCGATCAGATAAAAAAGAACAATGATCAAATGATAATAGTATCCTCTTGAAAACGAGCTTTAGCTATCATCATTCAAAACATATTTTTAGGGGAGTGAATCGCTAAGTTTCAAATGGTAAACCTTAAAAAACCCTTTAAGTCCAAGGTTTCAATCAATGAACTCCATTTATTAAAACCTTGTTGAATGCTCTTAGTGAGTACGATGGGTAAGCTAATGCAATAAGTCAATTGGGAACTAGAATCATCTCCATACCAAACACAACTAGGCAGATAAAAGAGAATCAACCAAATCACAAATAACCATATATGGGACTTCATATATTTAAGCTCCAGATTCTACATCAACAAATCCCAATAACATATTAAATATCCAAAACTTGATTAAACTCTAATCAAGAATATTCAACTACAAATTATAAATCATAAACCTAAGAGTTGATAATAATGTAGCTGAATGTGGGATGAACTACTCCCCTTTGAAGCGCATTGAACTCTAGCCGTTGCCACATTTTCAAGAGGAAAGAGGTGCCTAGCCAAGCGTTACTCCAAGAAGAATCACAATCGGGAACCTACTAGAAGCATCCATGGCAGCAGCTGTCGGTGGAGAAGTTGACGGTGAAATGGAGAGGAGAGGATGATGATAGTGTCCAAAGGTCTTTGAGAGAGCGAGAGGGTGTGTCTTTATACAGTGCCGACTCATTTAGCCTAATATGGTAGGTTTTTAAAGAAAACGGGTTATAGATCGGGTTGCCCAGTGGGTAACTTTTCGAAAATGGATTAGGTATTTGAAGGTTGGTTATGGGGATAGATAAGTTTGCCGAGGTGAACTTTTCCCGAAAGTTTTACTACCTTGTTGGCCCCTTTCGTCGCGACGACAGAATAAATCTTCGTCGCGGCTAACTATTCCCAAAAGTTTTGCTTGGAAATCTGCATTCTTCGCCGCGGCGACACATCCTTTTTGCCACGATGAACTTCTTATTGCACCTATTCACTTGTTGACTTGAATTCAACTCTTTCCTTTCTTTGACTTTACATCTTCTTCTTGAGTCTCTTCTCCTTAAGTCTCCTATATTGAACAAAAGGTAGTTTGGAGTATCAATTGTTCTTAGAAAATTAATTAGTGCAATTAACACTCATTTTTGACAAATTTCTCATACTACATAAAATAAAGGTAGACACTCAAGAGTCAAATTAAGCATAAAAATCTAGAAATAAGAGCCAAAAAGTGTAGTAAAGGTCATGAAAATGTCGCCAATTTATATAATAAACTTGGGCTTAATCAAATTCCCCCACACTTAGACTTGTATACTCCTGGATAAAGTTTATAAGAGTCAAAGAGACACCAGTGCAAAAGAAAATCCTGACCATGCTTAAAATAAGAGTACGAAATTTGGAAAAATCACTTTTTTAGAAATCAATCAAAGCAGACTATAGAGTGCCAAGAAAATAAACACCATAAGAATTTAATCCAAAAGATTGACCAAAAGAGATCTCACTTAAGGCAAGGTGTTTGCTCTCATCACACTTGTTTTTAGGAAAATTTCACTCTAAAATCTACTTAGTCCATTCTCTACTATAAGCTTGTGATATTTCTACTTCTCCATTACAAGAACTATAATTTTGAAAATCAAGAGGGCTTTTCAAGGTTGTAATGCATGGAAGGCTAGATGAAATGGATGGAATGGATGAAAGAAGAAAGAAAAATACGAGTACATGCACCTTAAGTATGAAATAGATGTCAACTATAAGACAATATTTACACAAATGACAACATAATCTATATTACTTATTTATTTTTGTTTTTTAAGACAGAATATTTTGTTTTGAGACTATATATTTTTCTTTTCTTTGCTTTTCTCTCTTTTTTATTTACTGAGAATATTTTCTTTCGAATTAAAAAAACCAATTTCTTGAGATAACTAGAAGAGAATGAAAAATAAAAAATATTGATACCATAAGAAAATGTGTGCATGTACTAAAAAATATGGCTCAAAGGGCTAGCAATGGATAAGTGTTTATAGGGTTTATGTTTGGGTCAATAGGGTTTTGAAAAAATGCCTCTATCATGTTAACAAAATTCTACCTCATCAAGCTTTGATTAAGAATTAAGACAAGTTCAAGAGAGTTATAAAATTAAGCAGATACACACAACAATGAAAGAATTTAGGCCCAAACATCCTTTCAACAAGGGTACTATCTCAACAAACAATCTCAAAAATTAAAAACATACAGTGCTACTTTGTCGGCATACCCTCACTTACTTTGTGATGAAAAAATTGAAAATAAAATTAGCCAAAACCGACTATCATTTGAAGAATAGAAGGTATTTTCAAAAACATCCAGACCGCTTTGAAACTTATAAAATCATACAAGAGTGACAAGAATCTAATTAGGGATAATTGTTGAATAAGAGAATGTCGCCACAACGAAACCAAGAGTTCGTCACGGCGAACTAGTCATCATGTAAATGTTGCCACGACGAAGAAATAATTCACCACAGTAAAAAGATTCAATTTCACACGTTGCCGCGACAAAGACAGGGTGCGCCATAGCGAAGACTCAAACACCAAGTTTTTAAAATTTGACATTATGCACAATTGACAACAAGAATTACAAATTGGCACCTCCCCCACACTTAAACATCTTATTGTTCCCAATATTGGAAAAATTAAAGCACGAATATGCAAGCAAGGGAAAGTGAAAGGCTCATTAGCAACATAATGAAATTCCAAAGAGAATTATATATATATATATATATATATATTGTATTCAACAAGTTTGGACATTACAAAAGTAAACTGAACATTTGAAAACTAAAACTACTCCATCGAGTGATCATCCCCAGTGTCAAAAGGAGCTGCTCCTGATGGGCCA
>JAOSBO010000009.1:7288841-7317196 GCA_027563915.1 Erythroxylum rotundifolium | reverse complement strand
ATGGTTACCTCACTGAGTTCGCAAACTCACCCAAAATTGCAATATATTTTTCAGGACCGAGAGTAGACGCCTAGCTCTAGAAGGACTTTTCTAGCTGAGTAGGTCGTGTTGGCGAGAGAAGTCATGGCTCACAGGTCGGTCAGCTGGGATTTTTGAGATGATCTAGATAGCTTTGATGTGTTTTTCCTCTTTCATGTAGTATGTTGTACTAGGTTTCTGGTTTTGATGAAATGAAATGAGGAAAACTTTTGGTTTTGAAAAACATTGTAATTTTTATACTGATGTTTTATTATGATGCCATGTGAGGTGTTAGTAATGACTGATCGTAGTTCACCCTTATCGTAGGATATGTATCAGAATGACCTGCGGGCGTCCCGGTGTGTACCCTGCGGTAAGGGGGTGCTACATTTGCCCATTGAAGATGTACCAACTGGTTCTTTTCTAAATAAATGTACCAAAGGGCTTTTTCCCAATGTAGGTAAGGTTGTTGGACCGAAAACCTAAGCATGCAAGATTTGGATAAAACTGTAGATTTCAAAACTTTGTTTTTAGAAATAAAATTTTGGTTGAAGCAATATAGCTAAATTAAAATGTCCAGCAATAAATGATTTGGTATAAGGAAAATATTTAGCATAAGAGAAAATGGTGGAAATATGCCTACTCCTTTACTACAGCTTTTAATTCTCGCTGTGCTATCTTAACCTTGACGATGTATCCATTCCTAGGTGATGTATCCTCTCGTTATTGTATCCTTGACCAACCCAATCTACCACTTATTCTCCTTGGATAACTTAGAACAAGATCTTTTGGTAGGAAAGGAGAAGAAAACCTTGAAGAGATTTTGCCTTAGAAAAGGAAGCTAAAGATAAGACACCTCTCATGCAAATTTTGGCGGCTATCTCATGTAAGATAGGAGAGAGATAAAATTTCAGCAACCCCTTGTATTATTTCTCTCAATTTCGGTTAAGCCTCAAACAAAGAAGTGAAATGCATCCAATGCATTACATCCTTCCTTAATCAATCATAAAGAAGCCAATAAATGAAACACTTCTCGTTTGTTTTAAAATGGCTATATGAAAAGATTAATAACCTTAAATGATACATCTCATTTTCAGTTTTGTTATGAAAGAAGGAAGAGGTCCATCAAATCCAACGCTTTCTTCTTTAATCCAATGAATGCTAAATGGTTACATGCTATCATTAAAAGACAACCATTAAACCATTTAATGATAAGGTTATAACTCTATTTAGTTATGATAAAGCACGTTAAAAACCATTTTAAATGTAGCAAACCAATGCTAAATCTGCAGTTGCACATTTAGCTCATTAAAACTAAAACTCCACCTCCTTTTATCTTTAATAACTTTGATTTAATTTAATTAATCTAATTAATAAAATTAAACCAAATTCTAGCCCATTTTTTAATGTTCATTTGGGTTTCTAATTAAAGTAAGCACAACATTCAATCATGGGCTTTAAAATTTCTATTTGTACTTCTTACTTTGCTTGATAACCCTCCTAGAAGCTAAATGGGGATTCTAATTAGACTTAAATAATTCAAGCTCCAATAATCATCTAGAAGTGATGATATCACTATAAACTCTTTATTTGAGTGAATGTTCCCTGATACATGTTTCAATTAATAATTCCAACATGCAGACACTGGATTGATACTCTGTAAAAATCCATAATAAATGAATGCTTAAGTGTATGTTTGAAGATTAAAGTAATGGCCTTTATTCTTTAAAACATACATGATTCTCGGTTCATTTAGTAGTGCCATTATCGATAGTGAAATACTATCATGATATGAAACTTATCATTCTATTAAAGTAAATTCTTTTACTTATGTAAAGGTAAATCGTACACTATAGTCTAAACCATAATCAAGCGACCAACTTGATTATTTAACTGTGAATCAATTATTTTAGATTCTAATAATGTACATGTTTCCCATACAACTCATGTATGTATTTTACTTATAAAAGAATCTCGATACCTTATGACTAGTTTTATTATGCTCATACATATAAAACCAAACACTTTTGTTTTATTATTAATAAATATTTTCATTACAAAAAGTAACTAGAAGAAAATTAAGTTATAAGTAAATACACTTGCTTTCCTTGACATTGTAGTTACATATCTTTAACAAAGATGCCCAGCGACCGTACCAAAGGATTGTTTTCTCATCGAATGTGTCCAATGACTATGCTAACGATGTTTTCCCCATAAAAGATGTGCAAATTGCTTTTTTCCCACCAAATGTGTGCCAATAGGTTTTTTTCCCACCGAGAGTGTGCAAACAGGTTATTTTCCCATTGAAGGTGTGCCAACAAGCTATTTTTCCTACTGAAGATGCCCAGCGACTGTGTCAACCAGCTATTTTGCCCATCAAAGGTGTGCCAATGGACTATTTTCTAACTAAAGATGCTCAATGAATGTGCCAATATGTTGTTTTTCCTAATGAGGGTATGATAACAGGCTCTTTTCTCACCAAAGGTGCCCAACAATCATAACATCGTGTCATTTTTACCTACCAAAGGTTTGCTAATGGGTTGTTTTCTCACTAAAGATGCCTTATTAAAGTGCCAATAAGCTAAAAATTCCTAGCGACCTAACGTCCCACTTTCCCATTAAAAATGTGCCAACTGGTTATTTTTCCCATAGAATGAATGCCAACGAGATGTTTTTCTAATAGAAAATGTCTATCGAATGCTCCAATGGGTTATTTTTCCTACTGAAGGTGCCTAATGACTGTGCTAACCAGCTATTTTTCCTATCAAATGTGTGACAAAGGGATTGTTTTGGCAACTGAAGGAGGCTTTCTCACAAAAGGTGCCCATCGAATGTGTGCCAATGGGTTGTTTTTGTCACCAAATGTGTTTTAATAGGTTGTTTTACCCCCTGAAGGTGTTCCAATAGAATGTTTTCTCATCGAAAGTGCCTAATGACTGCACCAATATGCTATTTTTCCCACCCAATGTGTGTCAATGGGTAGTATTTTCCATTGGAATCCTAGTGAATGTGCCAATGGCCTATTTTCTAACTGAAGGTGCCCAACGATCATGTCAACATGTTGTTTTTCCCACTAAATGAGTGCCAACGAACTATTTTCCTATTGAAAGTGTTGAGTGACCATGCCAATGAGCTATTTTTCCCACCCAAGATGTTCGAATGGGCTGTTTTGTAACGACCATGTCAATGAGTTGTTTTCTCACAAAAGGTGCCCAGCAACTGTTACAACATGTTGTTTTTGCTACCAAATGTGTGCCAACAGACTATTTTCCCACCAAAGGCATGCTAAAGGGTTATTTTTCCTACCAAAAGTGCCCAATGATCATGTCATTGAGCTGTTTTCTCAGCAAAGGTGCCTACTGACTACACCAATAGGCTATTTTGCCCATTAAAGGTGTTCCAATAGGCTTTTTTCTACCGAAGTTGTGTAGTGACTATGCTAGCTGACTGTTTTGCCCATTGGAGGTGTGCCAATGGGCTATTTTCTCATCGAAGGTGCCCAGTGACCATACAAACTGGTTGTTTTCCCCATCAAAGCTATGCCAACAGGCAATTTTTCTGATCAAAGGTGTGCCTATTAGTTTTTTCCCCCACAGAAAGTGACCAATAATTGCACCAATAGGTTCTTTTTCCTACTGAATGTGAGTTAGAAGGTTGTTTTGACCATTGAAGGTGTGGAAACTGCTCACCAAATGTGCACTAAAGGGTTGTTTTACTCACCAAAGGTGTGCCATTGAGTTGTTTTTCTCACTGAAGGTGCCTAGCGACCTTGGCAACGTGTTGTCTTCCCACTAAAAGGGTGCCAATAGGCTATTTTTCCCACCAAATATGTGTCAACCTGTTGTTTTTCCTATTGAAGGTGCCATACGACTGTGCCAACTAGCTATCTTTCCTACTAAATGTCTACCAAATGGTTGTTTTTCTCGTCCAAGTTATGCCAATGGGCTATTTTCTTATGGAACGTGCCCACTGAATGTGTGCCAAATGGTTGCTTTCGCCACCGAATATGTTCCAACGAGCTATTTTGCCCACCAAAGGTGTGCTAACTAAACTAATTCTCACCAAAGTTGCCAGTCACCGTGCTAATGTGCGTTTTTCCTACTAAATGTGTGTAAATGGGTTATTTTTCCTAACGAAAGTGTTTAGCGAATATGCCAATGAGTTGTTTTTCCTATTGCAATTGCACAGTGATCATACCAACTACGCATTTTTTCACTTAAGGTTTCTAGCAACAGTTCCAACAAGTTTTTTTTCCTACCTAATGTGTGACAACATGCTAATTTCTCACTAAATATGCCAAATGACCTTGCCAATTTGTTGTTTTTCCTATTAAAGGTACCCAGCCATTCTACTAACTAGCTGTTTTGCCCACCGATGCCAATGGGATGTTTTCTCATCGAAGGTGCCCAATGACTATGCCAATATGTTTTTTTTCCTAATAAAGGTATGCCAATGGGTTGTCTTCTCACCGAACATGCCCAGTGAACATCACAACAGGTTGTGTTCCCTACCGAAGATGTGCCAACTAGTTATTTTCTCATTGAAGGTGCCCAACAATATCGAAAGTGTGCCAGTGGGTAGTTTTTCCAACTGAATGTGGGCCAACATGTTGTTTTTCCCATCAAATTGGGGCTAAAGGGTTATTTTAACCACCAACGGTAAGCCAACGAGCTATTTTCTCAAAGAAGCTACCCAACGATCATGCCAACATATTGTTTTTCCAACAAAGTTATGCTAATGGGTTGTTTTCTAGCTGAAGGTATGCAGTGAACATACTAACAAGTTTTTTCCATACTATAGGTATGCCAACATATTCTTTTCTGACTGAAGTGGCCCAATGAGCTTGCTAACAAGTTGTTTTCCCACCAAAATTGTCCCAACGGGATATTTTTCCCATCGAAGGGGTGCCAATAGGCTATTTTTCCTACTGGAGGTATGCCAACAAGTTGTTTTTCCCCCCGAAGGTCTGCCAACTGACATTTTTGCCCAGTGAAGGTGTGCCAACAAGTTGTTTTGTCACTAAAGGTGCCCTTTGACCCTACCAATTGGCATTTTGTCCCACCAAATATGTTTCAACAGGTTGTTTTATCCATCGATAGCGTACCAACAGGCTATTTTCTCATCGAAGGTTCCCAGTGACCATGCCAGTTGGCCTTTTTCCTATTGAATATGCACAAATGAGTTATTTTTTACACCTAATATGTGCGAACTAACTATTTTTCCTACTGAAGGTGTGATAATTGGCTATTTTTCCCATCGAAGTTGTGCCAATGAGATGTTTTCTTACCGAAGGTACCCATCAATCATTCCAATGGGCTTGTCTTTTCCCAATGAATGTGTGCCAGCATGTTTTTCCCATCGAATTTGTGCAAAAGGTTGCTTTGACAACCAGTGGTGTGCCAATAAGCTATTTTCTCAAAGAAGGTGCCCAGTGACCATGCCAATTTGTTTTTCTCAACAAAGGTGTGCCAATGGGCTTTTTTTTTAACTGAAGGTACATAACAATAGCACCAACAGGATATTTTCTACACTGTAGGTGTGTCAACGTGTTGTTTTCTCACCAAAGATACCCAAAGAGCTAGCCAACAGGTTGCTTTCCCCACAAAAAATGTCCTAATGGGTTGTTTTTCCCTCTAAAGGTGTGCCGACAAATTAATTTTCTTACCAAAGGCGTGCCATTAAGTTGTTTTTACTACCTAAGTTCTGCCAATCGACTCTTTTTCCTAGAAAAGGTGTGTGAACGAGATGTTTTCTCACAAAGGTACCCTTTGACCTTGCCAACAGATTATTTTCCTACTAAATGTGTTCCAAGGGGCTATTTTATTTGTTGCAATGTGCCCAGGGCTATATTCTCATCGAAGGTTCCCAATGACCATGCTAATAGGCCTTTTTTCCCATCGAATATATGCGAACAAGTTATTTTTCCCACCAAATGTGTGCCAACTAGTTGTTTTCCCTATCAAATGTGTGTCGATCGGCTATTTTCGCCATCGAAAGTGTACCAATGGGCTGTCTTCACATCGAAGATGCCCATCGACCATTCCAACAGGCTTTTTTTCCTACCGAATGTGTGCCAACATGTTGTTTTTCCCTTCAAATTTATACCAAAGGACTATTTTGACCACTAATGGTGTGCCAACGAGCTATTTTCTCAAAGAAAGTGCCTAGTGTCCATGCCAACATGTTTTTCCTAATTGACGGTTTAAGTGTGCTAAGTTTTACCTTTTTTTCATCTTGATATTACCGTAAGCACATGGATCGTTCACGTGGTACCTAAGATATCATTCCCATAAGAAAGGTAATATAATTCTAGAATCTATGGCTTGACTAAATTAACAACAAACTTAAATGAACAACTAATGCAGAAAATAAATCAATCAAACTATCAATTATGAGAATTAAAATGGAAAAATATAGGCAAGTGGAAAATCACACAACCTAATCCAAAATCACCCTAGGAACTATCAAGTGAGAGAAAGGGGGCTTTCATGCGACTTTAATGAAAACCTAATTGATATGAAATTACCAAATTATCGGGTCTAGACAGTCCTAAGGTGGATTACTCTCTCTTGAGATATAATCCTTAACCCTAATTTATAATCCCTATTTTAAATTACGGACTTATGATCTCTTGATTGACAACTAGACCAAAACCTAAATTAGTTCTAAAATGCTCTAATAACCTACCAGGAACCTATACTCGATCTCTCATTACAAGATTTTACCAGTTAGATTTAATTCTTTATCTACCAACTTATCTAACTCTCGTTAGCCCAATTTGATTATTTTCACTTGATTAACCATCCTAGATTATTACCGAATTGTTAAGAATAGAAATTGAATCACAGATAAATCAATAAAAATGCAATCAATCAAGTTTCATTAATATCAAGAACGAAAATCCTAAAGGTAAGAATATACAAAAACTCAACATTCAACACAACCAATTCTCAACAACTATTTCAATTCTATACATTAATAAAGTTGAAATAACTAGAAAATATGTCGGGAATGGAATTGCAAAGGTAGCGATAGCGGGAAACTATTTTTTCTAGGAGGTACGTTGTGTCAAGCTTCTTCCCATGTCTCTCTTCCTTTTTTTGCTTCCTAAATCTGTCGATTTGTCTCTAGGGTTTTTGGAATGTGGCTGACATGAAAAACTCTCTTTCGTACTCTCTAAGGCTGCTACTTCTATCTTGTAATGTTGTATTTATACTTATGAATCCCTAGGTTTAATTAAGGGTTAAAACGGTTCAAAAAGTTTTACAAAACTTGAGTTTTCGTGTCAACCCAGCGCGCTCTCTATCATGATCGTGGCCCAAAATGAATGATCATAGCCTAGACTAAGGCTCTCTGTCATGATTATACCTAATGAGCACAATCGTGGCTTGGCTATTGCTGGCTTGTTTCTTTCTATCAAAATCATAGCTTATTGTCTCGTGATAGTAGGCTATGTCTTTAGTCCGAAGCACTTTGAAACTTCTTAGTTCTTTGCCATTTATCCTGAAACACTAACTAAAATATCAAGGTACCTAAAAAATATAACATAAAGACCTACACTAACCCATAAAAACACTTAAACACCTAAACTAACATAATTAACACATAAATACACACTGAACACTCAAATTGACACTAAATACTTAACAAATTAAACCCTGAAAGACAATGCAAATTACAACCTTCATTTCCCAATGAAGGTGTGCCAATGGGCTATTTTTTAATTGAAGGTACCCAACAATTGTACCAACAAGTTGTTTTCCACACTGTAAGTGTACCAACATGCTGTTTTCTCACCAATGAAGCCTAATGAGTTGGCCAATAGGCTATTTTCCCACAGAATGTGTGCCAACGGGCTGTTTTTCCCACCGACGGTATGCCAATAGGTTGCTTTTCTTACCAAAGGCATGCTAATAAGTTGTTCTTCCTACCGAAGCTTTGCCAACTAGCTCCTTTGCCCAATAAAGGTCTACCAACGAGCTATTTTCTCACCAAAGGTGACCTTCAACCTTTCCAATGGGCCTTTTCCCCACCAAATGTGTTCCAACAGGATGTTTTATCCATCGACAATGTTCCAACAGGCTATTTTCTGACCAAAGGTTCCCAGTGATTGTGCCAATTAGCTATTTTTCTCACTAAATATATGTAATTGAGTTATTTTTCCCACCTAATATATGCAAACCAATTGTTTTTCCTACCGTAGGTGTGACAATTGACTGTTTTATCCATCGAAGGTGTGCCAATAGGCTGTTTTCTTACTAAAGATGTCCATTGACTGTCGAACGGGCTTTTTTTCCCACCAAATATGTGCCGGCAAGCTATTTTCTCCACTGATAGTGTGCCAATGTGCTATTTCTTATCGAAGATGCCAAACGATCATGCCAATGGGTTGTTTTTCCCATAGAATATGTGCCAATAAGTTATTTTCCTAGGGAAAGTGTGCCAATGGGCTATTTTTCACATTGGATGTTTTCCAATAGGTTGTTTCTCCTATTGAAAGTGTGCCAACTGACTATTTTTCCTACCAAGGTGTGCCAACCTATTGTTCTTCTCATCAAAGGTGTGCCAATCGGTTGTTTTATCACCAAATGTGCCTATCATCTATTCCAAACCGAATGTGTGCCAATAGACTATTTTTCCAATAGATAGTACATTGCGGTCATCCTAACAAGCTACTTTTCCTATCAAATGTGTGTTGATGGTTTGTTTTGCCTAATGAAGGTGTGTCAATGGGTTGTTTTCCCACTAAAGTTGCCCAAGAACCTTGCCAACTTATTGTTTCTTTAATCAAATGTGTGCGAACGAGTTGTTTTTCCATCTAAACGTGTTCCAACAAAATATTTTTCCCATCAAAGTCGAGACAACGAATTGTTATCTGACGAAGGTGTCTAGCAATCATGTCAGCAGGTTGTTTCTCACATTGAATGTGATCCAACAGGTTATTTTTCTTGCTGAAGGTGCCCAATGATCATGTCAACAGGATTTTTTCCTACTAAAGTAGTGTCAACGAGCTATTTTCTGGCTAAAGGTGCCCAGCGAATGTGTCAATGACTTTTTTCCTACAGAAAGTGTCCTAAAGGGCTTTTTTCTCACCAAAGTTGCCCATCCACTTGGCCATAAGGTTATTTTTTCCATCGAAGGTGTGCCACCATGGCAACTGGCTGTTTTCCCCACATAATGTGTGCAAATAGGCTGCTTTTCCTACCAAGGTTGTATCAATGGACTGTTTTCTCATTGAAGATGCATAGTGATAATGTAAATGTGATGTTTTTCCAATTGAATGTATGCTAATGGACTACTTCTCCCACCGAATGTGTGCCAATGGGCTATCCTTTTTTACCAAAGGTGCCTAGCAAACTTGCCAACTGGCTATTTTTTCACTAGATATGGCCAATGACCATACTAATGGGCTATTTTTCCCATAAATTGTTTGCCAACAAGGATTTTTCCCACCAAATATGTGCCAATGGATTGCTTTTCCCATTGAATGTGTGCCAACAGACTATTTTCAAATCCATGGTGCCCAGTAATTGTTCCAATGAGTTGCTTTTCCCATCGAAGGTATGCCAATAGGTTGTTTTTCTCACTAAAGTGGCCCAATTTCTATTCCAATGGGCTGTTGTTTCCACTAAAGTTGTGCTAGCAAGTTCTTTGCTCACCAAAAGCACCAAAGACCATGCAACGTGCTATTTTTTCCACCGAAGGTTTGCTAACTAGTTGTTTTCTTGCTAAAGTTACCCAACAATCGTGTCAATAGGATGTTTTTCCCTCTGATTGTCTACCAATATGTAATTTTTCCCTCTAAATGTGCCCAACAAATATGGGAACTAGTTGTTTTTCGACTAAGGTGCCTAGTAACTAGACCAATGTACTACCTTTTCCACCGAATGTGTGCCAACATTGTGTTTTCTCATTGAACATACACAACGACCTTGCCAATGTGTTATTTATCCCACCAAGGTGTATCAATAGGCTAATTTTTCATTCAAAGGTGTGCTAGCATGCTATTTTCTCATCGAAGGAACCTACTAGCCCTCCCAACTTGCTATTTTTTCCACCAAAAGTGCATCGACGTGTTGTTTTCCACACCAATTGTGTTCCAATGGTTTGTGTTCTCACTAAAAGTGCCCAACGACTGTGCCAACCGGTTATTTTTCCCACCGAAGATGTGTCAATAGGCTATTTTCTCACAAAAAGTATGTAGCAACTAATCTAATGGCCTTTTTCTCATCCTAAAGGTGCCGATAGGCTATTTTCTCATCAGAAGTCCTTAACGACTATATAAACAAGGTATCTTGCCCATCCAAGTTGCCTAACGGATTGTTTTTCACACTAGGTGTGCAACAAGCTATTTTTCCTATTGAAGGTGTTGTACCGAGCTGTTTTCTCACTGAAACTACCTAAATACCTTACCAACCGATTGTCTTACCTAGTGAAGGTGTGCCAACTGACTGCTTTCTCACTAAAGGTGCGTAGCGACCGTACCAATGTATTGGTTTTCCCACCGAAAGTGCTAAGCGACCTTTCCAATGGGTTGCTTTTCCCACTGAAGATATTCCAACGGGTTGTTTTCTCATTAAAGGTACCCAACGATCATGGAAACGAGTTGTTTTCTTACAGAAGATGGCCAACAATCATGTTAAGGGCTATTTTTTCGACTGAATTTGTGCCAATAGACTGATTTATGATGGATGGTGCCTAAAGACCTTGTTAATTAGTTGTTTGTCACACCGAATGTGTCCCAACATATTGTTTTTTCCACCAAAGGTGTGCCAAAGATTTGTTTCCTTGCTAAAGTAGCCCAACGATTGTAGGAACTAGTTATTTGTCCCATCGAAGTTACACCAAATGGTTGTCACCTCACCAAAGTTGGACAACAATTATGCCAATGGGCTACTTTTTATGCCGAATGTGTGCCAAGAAGCTTTTTTTCCCTCTAAAGGTGTGTCAACGGGCTATTTTTCTCACCAAATATATACCAATGGGCCATTTTCTCATTGAGGGTGCCCAGTGATCTTAACAATATGCTATTTTTCCAGCCAAATGTGTGCCAACAAACTATTTTTCCCACCAAATACTTGCCAATGGACTACTTTTCACATCAAAACTGCCCAACAAATGTTCCAATTTATTATTTTTCTTATGATAGGTGCCCGAAGACTATGCCAACTAGTTGTTTTTCCCACTGAAACTGTGTCAACTGACTATTTTCTCACTAAAGCTGTCTAGCAACTATACCAACAAGTTGTTTCTCGCACTAAATGTTCGCCAATGAGCTCTTTTACCCACAAAAGGTGTGCTAAGGGGTTGTTTCACACCGAAGGTGGCTAGTTATTATGCTAACAGATTATTTTTCCCATCAAAAGAGCCCAATGATGATGCCAACAAGCTTTTCTCTCATCAAAGGTTTCAAGATCGTGCCAATGGCTTGTTTTGCCTATCAAAGGCATGCCAATGAGTAGTTTTCTCATTGAAAGTGCCTAACGTCTATGCGAATGAGCTATCTTGCCCACAAAAGTTGTGCCAATAAACTATTCTTCCCATTGAAGGTATGCCAATAGGCAAGGTTGTTTTCTCCAAAAAGGTGCATAGTGACCTTAGAAATGAGTCGTCTTGCCTAGTAAACATATGTGAACTAGCTGTTTTCTCACTGAAGGTGCCCAACAAACATACCAACTGGCTATGATCGTACTACCCAACGTATGCAAATGGCTTGTTTTTCTTACTTAATATGTCGAGTAATCGTGCCAACGGGTTATTTTGCCCACCGAATGAATGCCGACAGGCTGTTATCTCACTGAAGGTGCCCAACAACTATGTCAACAAGCTATTTTCACACTAAAGTGGCCCAATAACTATGCCAATATGGTTCTTTTTCTACTAAACGTCTACTAGCGGGCTGCTTTTCCCACCAACTATGTGCCAACAGGCTAATTTATGACTGAATGTGCCTAACGACTTGTGCCAAAGAGCTATTTTCCCACAGAAGGTGTGCCAATGGGTTGTTTTTCTTATCGAAAGTGTCAAATAATCATGCCAATGGGCTATTTTTCCCACCGATGTTGTTTAAATGGGCAAATTTTCACACTAAATGTGCTAGCAAATGTGCAACTAAGGTGCCCAGCGTAGGTGCCAATGGGTTGTTTTCTCCAACGAAGGTGTACCAATTTGTTGTTTTCTTATCGAAGGAATCCAGTGATCGTGTTAATGTACTAGCTTTTCCTTCGAATATGTCTTAACAAGGTGTTTTCTCACCAAAGATACACAATGACCATGCCTATGTGTTATTTTTCCCATTGAAGGTGCACCAACGACATAATTTCTCACTAAAAGTACCCAACAACCATGCCAACATGTTCTTTCTCCCAGCGAATGTATTCCGACCGGCCTGAAGGCATCTAATGACTTTGCTAACGTCCTATTTTTCCAACCAAAAGTGTGCCAAAGATTTTTTTTCCCTGAAGATTTTGTACCAACGAGCTGTTTTTCCCATCAAAGGTGTGCCAACAGGCTATTTTCTCACGAAAAATATCTAGCAATAGTGCTAATTGCCTTTTTTTCATACCAAAGGTTTGATAATGAGCTTTTTTCTCAATGGAAGTGCCTAATGACCATGCCAACAAGCTACGAAAGGGCCTAATAGCCTGTTTTTCCTAATGAAGGTGTGCAACAAGTTGTTTTTCCCACTGAAGGTATTGTAACGGGTTGTTTTCTCACCAAACATGACCAACGACCTTGCCAACATGCTATTTTTCCCATTAATGGGGTACTAATAGGTTGTTCTTCCTATCGAGTGTATGTCAAAATTCTATTATTCCTGTCAAAAGTGCTCATCTAATATGCTAATCACCATTCCAATGAGTTAATTTGCACAATGAAGTTGTGACAATAGGTTGTTTTTCCCACTGAAGGTGTTGAGCAACAGTCCTAACGTGCCATTTTTCACACTAAAAGTGCTCAACGACCCTACGAACACATTGTTCTCCCCACCAAATTGGCAACAGATTGTTTCCTCACCAAAGGTTCCCAGCAACCATGCCAATTGGTTGTTTTTCTCACTTAAGGTGCGCCAATGGGCTATTTTTAGCACCAAAGGTGTGCCCATGGGCTGTTTTTCCCACCAAATATGTGCCCATGGGTTGTTTTTCCAGCCAAAGGTGTGCCCATAGGCTGTTTTCTTGCAAAATGTGCGCCAATAGGCTATTTTCTCACCGAAAGAGCCCAACGATCTTGCCAACAGGCTATCTTGCCCAGCGAAGTTGTGCTAACTAATTTTTTCTCACCAAAGGTGCTCCGCGACCATGCCAACATGCCGCTTTTCCCACCAAAAGTGCTCAACAATTATTTCAATGGGTTATTTTCCCATTGAAGATGTTCCAACAAATGGTTTTCTCATCGAAGTTGCCCAACGATCATGCCAATAAACTGTTTTCTCACGAAAGGTGCCTAGTAAATGTGCTAATGGGTTAATTTTCCCACTAAAACCATGCCAATTATAGTATTTATAACCAAAGGTGACTAATGACTGTGCAAGTAGCTTTTATCCCACCAAAGATTTGCCAATGGTCTGTTTCTTCTACTGAAAGTGCCCTGTGATCTTGCTAACATTCTACTTTACCCACTGAAGGTGTGCGAACAGGCTATTATCTTACTAAAGATGCCCAGCAGCCATGCCAATAGGCTATTTGTCACATCGAATGTGTGCCAACGAGCTATTTTTCCTACCAAAGGTGCGTCAAAGGGTTTTCGTCTCTCTAAAGGTTTCTAGGGACTATGCCAACCAGTTATTTTGCCTATTGAAGATGTGTCAAACGATTGTTATCTCAAAGGTGCCTAGCGACTACGCCAATAGGTTGTTTTTAACATTCAATGTGTGCCAACGGGTTGGTTTTCCCACCGAAGGAATGGTATGGATTGTTTGTCTCACCGAATGTGTGCCAACAGGTTATTTTCCTACCAAAGTGCCTAGCAATCATACCAAAATGTTATTTTTCACCCTTATATGTTCCAAAGGACTATTTTACCCATAGAAGGTATGCCAATTGACTATTTTTCCTACCGAAAGTTCCAACAAATGTCTCAATGGATTATTGTTCCTACTAAAGATGCCTAATGATTATGCCGATGAGCTATTTTTCCCAACAAAGGCATGCCAATAGACTTTTTTCTCATCAAAGGTGCCTAGTTACCGTGTCAACATGTTGTTTTTTGAAATGAATGTGTGCCAATAGGCTCTTTTTCCTATCAAAGGTGTACCAATAGGTTGTTTTTCCCACCAAAAGTGCCCAATGACCGTGCCAACAAGCTTTTTCCTAACCAAAGGTTCCTAACGATTGTGCCAAGGGGATGTCAATAGGCTACTTTCCCACCAAAGGTATGCCAACAAGCTATTTTTTACGACTATTACAATAGACTGTCTTGCCTAGTAAACATATGCCAACCAGTTATTTAATCACTGAAGATGCCTAATGACTATGCAAATGTGCTATCTTTCATACTAAAAGTGCTCGATGACCTTGCCAAAAAGCTACTTTTCCTATAGAAGATGTTCTAACAGACTATTTTCTAGCCGAAGGAGCCCAACAACCATGCCAATAAGTTGTTTTCTCATAGAAGGTGTCAAGAAACTATGCCAAAGGGTTGTTTTTCCCACTAATTATGTTCAACGAGCTGATTTATGACCCAAGGTTTAGAGGGATAATGGCAACAGGTTGTTTATCCTACTAAAGGTGTGCCAATAGGTTATTTTTCCTACCGAAAGTGCCAAATGAATATGTCAATGGGCTGTCTTGCCTACTGAAGTTATGCCAAAAATTTGATATCCCTCTTAAGGAGGCTAATGACCACACCATTGGGGTTGTTTTTCACATCAAACGTGTGCCAATGAGCTTTTTTTTTCATCGAAGGCATGTCAAAGGGTTGTTTCCTCACCAAAGGTGCCTAGCAATTGTGCCAAAAGGTTGTTTTGCCTATTGAAGGTATGCCAATAAAGCGTTTTTCCCACTGAAGGTTTGCCAACAGGCTATTTTCTTTATGAAGGCTCCCATCAATTGTGGCAACATGCTATTTTTCCCACAGAACGTGTCCAGTGATCATGGCATCATGCCCAACGTGCAAACAGGCTATCCTGGTCAATGAAGATGTGCCAACTGATTGTTTTCTCACTCAAGGTGCCTAGCGACTGTGCAACTTTTGCTAGGAAAAGCACCAACGTGTTGTTTTTCCTACCAAAAGTGCTAAACAAATGTACCAATTAGCTATTTGCCCACCAAATGTATGCCAAGATGTTGATTTTTGATCGAAGCTTCCCAACAAATGTGCCAACTAGTTGTTTTCCCACCAAAGCTGTGGCAGTAATCTTGCCAACAAGTTGTTTTCCGCACCAAAGGGGTGACAACTGGCTATTTTCTCACCAAAGGTGCCCAATGATCATGCCAACAGCCTATTTTTCTGGATCAAAAGTGTGCTAGTAGGCCATTTCTCCTATCAAAGGTGCCCAATGAATGTACTAACTGACTATTTTAATAAAATCTCATTATCCTGTGATCACGGTTAGAACCCTAGGATACTATATTGGAGAGTTTATTGAGAATTTAAAAGTGCATTTATGCATTATATGTTATACACATACACATGAATAATGTCGTCACTCATGAAAATAATTGTTGATGCGTTCATTGACATTTTCCCAGTATAAGTGATTTTAATGTGATTAAAATGTTAATTATGGATTATTTGTCTTGAAAATTAAATTCGAGTGTATTAGAACTAATTTTGCATTTTTGGTTATAGTTTAGATATTTTGGGAAATTTGGGGTATTTTGGACTAGTAAATGTGTGACAATTGGACAAATTACTATGTGACAAGTGGAGTAATTAGTAATTGACATTTGGTTGTCGCATATGAAGGCATGTAGGTTGCTTTAGTGAAGGACAAGTATCACACTTACATGTGTGACATGTGGCAATGGATCACCGAAGCCACCTAAGTCACATTTTTGGGTACGAAAGTTTCTGCAACTCCTTTGTTTTGTTTCCACTTAAAGCATCATTCTTCTCCTCGGTCATCCATCACTGAAACTCCTAGCTTGTCCATTCTTGGGTATTTGTCTTATATGCTTGATTTCACATTGACGTTATACCCCACTTCAATCCATTTGCTATTTTAGATTCTCTCTATCAGTGCTTTTCTCCATTGAAATCTCATTCATTCAACTTCTGGAATTTTGGTGAAGAATTTGAAGTTTGAATCTAGTAAGTGATGCTTTAAGTTGTATGGTTAGTGTAAGTGAGCTTTTGATGATGTTTTAATGCTTGTAAATGGGTGTATGTGTGAGTTGTGTCGTAGGAAGAAGAGTTTCTGTGATTTAAGTAAACTAAAAATGTGCATAAAGTGTGATGAAGGATAGTGGAAATTGGAGTTATATAAAGTGTGCTGAAGTGCGTTATATACATTGTTTTACTAAACATACATTTGTATTTAGGACATAACTCCACCTATAAATATCCAAATTGGATTGAATTTGATTAAGAGTAAACTAGAAGTATACGGATGCTTTTTTTATGGAGGAATCAAAATTGAAATCTATCCTTAAGAGTCTTGAAATTTAACTTAAAGTTGAGAATTGTGTTTTATTGAGGTTTGAGAGCTGTTTGTAGCTTTTTTATTATAATTTGAATGATATTGAACTAAAATTCATGAAATTGATGTCATTAGACACTTAAGACATTGTGGAACATTTGATTAGAAGAAGGTGTTGTCTAAATAACTTATTGTCTAAGTCATAATGGTTATATAATTCTAACTGGAAATCTGCCTAACAAAATATGGAAAAAGTGTAGAACATGCTATTTGGAAAAGTATGGAATAGGTACTATTTTGGGGATTATAAATAATCATGAATTGTTGAATGGTGTATTGATGTAACTGAACTGAAATAAAAATGAAGAGGTCATCAACTGTAAATGATAGAATTTTTATAATGAAGTGTTTGATAAAATCAATATCATATTATGGAAAAGGATGGATTTCATGAATGACATTATGTAGTTCAAGAGGTTTAATCAATTGATTAGATTTTGATAATTTCACGAAATCAAATTGTTATATGAATAAGTATGGAATGATGTTGCGTTTGTGGTAAAGTAATCAAGAAATTTGGAGTTAACTTAGTGTTAAAATGTATGTAAGTTTCAGACAACCAGAAGAAAGAAGGAAGAAAAACACTTGCACAAATATGACCCTTGTTGAAAAAAATGAAAGCCGCGATCGTGTTCCTGCATGATCGTGATTCGAGAGGAAATGCAAAGCATGGTTTTTTAAATTTTTTGTGATTTTCAAACTAATCAAGGCTAAGATGTTTCCTTATGAGGTATGAATGTTTAAATGAGTTCTTAAATGAATTTAATTGATGTTGAATGAAAGGATTAAGGTGAGAAAAAGGTATTAAGGATTAAAAGAATGTCTTGAAGGTGTTGTAAATTGTTTATAAAGAGTATTAAAGAAACATTCTCGAGAAATTGTCATTGAACATGTATAATGCATGATACCTTCATAAATGTATTTATGACTGTTTATTCATATGAAAACGCATAAGAGTGACATATAAGTGCATGTGACTGTCTATTAAGGAACAAGAGTGATCGCTTCCAGGCATCATTAGGACTTCACAGAAATTAGTTTAAGGGAACATTTGTGAGTCAACCTAGATGATCTTCCTAGGATTGGTTGATTCTGTTTAACCTCCAATCGTTAAACTGTTTCTGATCTATATATGAATTTTGAACTTCAAAAGTTTCGAGGAGTTTGATGTTAGGGAATGTATTTGAAGTGTTCTATTTGCATCTAACATTTGGATAATATCTGTTTGCTACTCTGATTGAATTCTGAATACTCAATGAAAGTTGAATACTGGACTGAGATCTGATCAATATAAGATTTTGTCTGTGCATTATAAGTAAATACTAATTATGGCATATTCTATTATTTGATGCATTTTATTAAATGCATGATCAGTTAAAGGCATTTTGATCAGAGTTGCAAGTCTGAAAGAGCTTTAAGCTCATATTTTAACACATAGACCTTTGCTCCATGATTTCTATATCTGACTGAGCCTACTGGGCCAATATCTATATCTGTATCTGAAGGCACTCAATCATAACAAATAATAATGAATCTGGAGTCTTATATGCTTCTACATTTGTATATTTATAATTATGAAATTTATGTTTCTGAAATCTATTCTGAAGTTGTGATCTTAAAGTGATGTGTCATAATAATGTGATTGATTGAGTTGTACAAGTTCTGAAAGAATGTATGTGATGCGTATGAAATTCATGATGCCTTATTGTGATGGAAACTTTGTGAAATTGGTTGGTTGTATGATATTTTTGTCTTTTCCTATAGTGAGATCATCAATGATTGTTCACTCATTGAGTTTACAAAACTCATCAAAATTGCAACGTGGCTTTTCAAGTACTAGACAGGAGACCTAGATTTTTAAGATTTTCTAGAAGAACATTTTGGACTAAGATATGGCTCAAAAGTCTATTAGCTAGCAATTGAGGAGTTCTAGTTATAACTATATATTTCTATATAATGTAGAACTTGTTTTTAAGGGTTGTAAACTCTCTCTTATTTAGTATGTAAATATTGGTTTTAATGACTACAATGTAAATTTTTATGAATGAATGAAATGAGGAGTTGAGATTTTTAAGTATTATGTTTTCTTTATGATGCCATTTAAGAGATTAGCTTTGATCCATCATACCATCGTCATAGGATATGTACTTGAATATCCTTTTGATATTTGGGTACGTACTATATGGAAGTGGGGTGAGGCAATTTTGGTTTCAAAGTATGGTTTGGCATCCATGTTAATATATAACGACATTTATATATGATATTGAGTAAGAGATTCGGATAATAATCACTACTATTTTTGTTATAGTTCATCTACTGGAGGAGGTCAAATTAGAGAGTCAGCTGACATAGAGTCTGTAGGAGCCAATAGGGAGTCTCTTGCACTTAGATTTGCACAAACGCCTCTGAGAATTTTGGTTAAGGGAGAAAGAATACGATAAGTTGAGAAAGTAGGGAGCTATGGACTTCTAGGGAATTATAAAACCTGCTGAGGTAGAAAGGTGGTTAGAGAGAACTAAAAGAATGTTCGACCAGATGGACTGTGAAGCAAATGATAGATTTGAATATGTGGTCTAACTACTACAAGGTCCAGCATACTAGTGGTGGAAGACTATTCCAAGCTTAATTCCAGACCTTGTAGTTTGACTTGGGATGATTTTCTGAGGGTTTTCTGAGAGAACTATATGCCTAGGATTTATCTGGATGAAAAGATGAAAGAATTTATGTATCTGAAGTAAGGTAGGCTCATAGCGGTAGAGTATGAGATAAGATTCAATGAGTTAATGAGATATGAAACAACATTGATCCCAACCGAGGAGGATAAATATAGACGGTTTAAGGATAGGTTGAATATGGAGATAAGAACAAGGTTAGCTATTTCTAACTTAGGTAGTTTCACCGAACTACGAGTAGCCTCAATAAGAATTAAGTAGTTGTTAAAAGATGGTCAGGGAGAGTATAGAAAGGAGTTTGGAGGGAAGAGGCAGGTTGAATCTCATGCTAATTATGGCAGAAGCTTCAGTAAACGCCAGAACAGATCTTCTCGATTCCATACTAGATCAAGTCAGGGTTTAGACCAAAAGGTGGATTTGTTCAGACTGGTATAGGTAAAGGATCAGTGTTAGGAGGGAAATCATAACAGATGCCAGATTGTTAACATTATGGTCAGAAGCATGGTGGTTCATGTTGGAGGTGATCGAGAGCTTGTTTTCATTGGGTCTCTATAGTGCATTAGATCAGAGATTATCCCCAAACTTTAAGAACACAATCTGTAATGAGATAAGGGACAGTGACAGAGACAACTATACAGTAGAGTAGAGCTATCGGATCTGTACGAAGAGGTAGAGGTAGAGGTAGAGGCAGAACTAAGTCAACAGGGCCTAGTTTTAATACTGAGGTGCAGAGTAATCAGCTGCAGTCTCAAACCAAGGTCAATGCCATTACCAAACAGGAACCAAAGAACTCCTCAAATGTCACAGCAAGTGTGTTGAATGTTTTAAATTTTGAAGCATTTTCTTAGGTAGATCCAAGGTCTACACATTCATTCATCGTACTACATCTGGCATCTAGACAGCATTTGAGAGAGAAATGTTAAATCATGGTTTAGGGGTGAGTACTCTAGTAGGAAGTACTACAGTAATTAGTGAGGTGTGTAAAGGGGGTATAGATTAAATTGAACAGGCAGAGTTAAAAGTTGATTTGATTATATTGTAGTTAAAGGAAATAGATATTATTCTAGATGTGGATTGGCTCACTACTTATAAGGCAGTGATAAACTGTTAAACTAAGGAGGTAGTTCTTGAATCCCTTAATCAACCGAGAGTGGTGTTTCAGGGAGTTAGTCAGGCGGTGCCAGCCCGAGTAATTTCATTCATGAGTGCTTTGAGATTAACTCGAGGTGGATGTGAGGCTTATTTGGCCTACTTAGTTGATCCCTGAAATGAACTAACCATTTAGGATATTTCTGTTGTTAAGGATTTCTTGGATGTGTTTCCTACTGAACTAGTGAGTTTACCCCCAAAAAAGGAGCCAGAGTTTGCCATTGACCTTGTTCCAGGTACCACTCCTATATCAATTCCTCCATAAAGGATGGCACTTGTAGAATTGAACGAACTGAAGATCCAGTTACAAGAGTTGTTGGAAAAGGGTTTCATTAGACCTAGTGTGTCACCTTGGGGAGCTCCGGTATTATTTATAAAGAAGAAGGATAGGGCTCTTAGGTTGTGCATTGATTATTGAAAATTGAATCGGATAACAGTTAAGAATAAGTACCTATTTCCAAGGATTGATGATTTGCTTGATTAGTTACAAGGAGTTCAGGTATTCACAAAGTTAGACTTAGGATCGGGATATTATCAGTTGAAAATAACAGAGGTTGATGTACCAATCAGTGCATTTAGAACAAGATATGGGGACTTCAATTTTTTGGTGATATTGTTTAGATGGACTAACCCCAATAACTTTTATGGCCTTGTTGAATAAGATATTTCAACCTTATTTGGATTGCTTTGTGATTGTGATTATTAATGATATTTTGGTGTATTCGATGCATAGAGAGGAAAATGCAGAACATTTAAGAATTGTTTTATAGATAATAAGGGAGAAACAATTGTTTGCCAAGATCAGTAAATGTGAGTTTTGGCTATATCAAGTAGTATTTCTGAGTCATATAGTAAATGGGCAAGGTTTTCAAGTGATTTCGAAGAAAACAGAAAGAGTAATGAAATTTGAGGCATCGAAGAATGCAACTGAAATCTAGAGTTTCTTAGGATTAGTTGGTCATTACAGAAGGCTTATTTAGGGGTTTTCACTAATCTCAACCCCTTTGACAAAACTTTTGAGAAAGAATGTGCCTTTTATATGGAATGTTGATTGTAAAAGAAGTTTTGAGGAACTGAAACATTGGTTGACTACAACATCGGTGTTAACTATTCCATCAGAACTGGTGGTTATGTAGTATACAGTGATGCTTCACATTAAAGATTGGGATGTGTGTTGATGCAATATGGCAAGGTGGTAGCCTATGCATCGAGACAATTACGATCTCATGAGATGAAGTATTCGGTGCATGATTTAGTGCTTGCAATAATAGTTTTGCTATAAAGATATGGAGACATTATTTATATAGAGAGACATTGCAAATATACACTAATCATAAGAGTTTGAGGTATTTGTTACGTCTAAAAGAGTTAAACATGAGACAGAGATGATGGATTGAGTTGGTGAAAGATTATAATTGTACAATTGAGTAACATCCTAGCAAAGATAATGTGGTAGCTAGTACATTAAGTTGGAAGTCGAATAGTAATGTAGCTTAGATTCAGTTATCGAGGTTACCAAGCCTAATTTAGTTGAGAGCTTTGAATGTGGAGGTGAATCTAGAGCATAATGAAGCATTGATGGCCATACTAAAGTTGAAAGCGATATTGCATGATAGAATTAGAAGAGCTCAAAGTAAAGATCTTGAAATGTGAAACTGATTGAGAAGATTAAGATGAAATACAATTTCTGAATTTAAATTGACAGATGAAACATAGTGGTAAAAACAGAGGTTGAGTGTGCCTAATGTGGATGAACTAAGAATGGAAATTCTAAAGGAAACATATGTAGCAGCTTATGTTATGCTTCCTAGTACTACCAAGATGTATAACACATTAAAGCAACATTTTTGGTGGCCAGGGCTGAAAAAGCAAGTGGCTGAATATATGGCTAAGTGTTTGGCTTGCTAACAGATCAAAGCAGAGTATCAAGCTCTAGTTGGTAAGCTACAATTACAGCCTATTCTGGAGTGGAAATAGGAGATAATCACAATGGATTTTGTTATAGGTTTATCGAGGACTCCGAGACAACAGATTCCATTTAGGTCATTGTTGATAGATTGACCAAGTCAGCTCATTTCTTACCAGTGAGAGAGAATAACTCACTAGATTTGTTAGCTCAGGGATATGTGAATGAAGTAGTGAGATTATATAGGGTTTTATTGTCCATTATGTCAAACAGGGATCCTAAATTTATGTTGAGATTTTGTGGTAGCTTATAGACAACTTTGGGTATGAGATTGAACGTCAGTCCTGCATTTCACCCTCAAACAGATTGGTAGAGTGAGAGGACAATCAAGACTATTAAGGATATGCTTACAGCATGTGTATTGGAGTTTCAAGGAGCTTGGGATCAGTACATAGCTTTGATTGAATTTGCTCACAATAACTACTACCACAACAATATTCGAATGGCACCTTTTCACGCATTGTATGGTAGAAAATGTTGATCACCACTGTATTGGGATGAGGAACGTTTACGAATGATAGAAGGCTCATAATTGATACCAGATATTATGGATAAGGTAAAATTAATTTGAAGCCTAATAAAAGCAGAAAAAGACAGATAGAAGAGTTATGTCAATTAGCAAAAAAAGGATATGGAATACAGTGTGAAAGACAAAGTATTTATGAGAGTCTCACCTTGGCGAGGAGTGTTGAGATTTGCCAAGAAGTGCAAGTTGAGCCCTAGGTATATTGTTCCTTATAAGATTATAGAGACGGTGGGACCATTGGCATAAATATTAGCCATACTGAGTGAAATATCTAAAATATACAATGTTTTTCATGTGAGCATGCTTAGGAGGTATAAACCTAATCCGATGTATTACCAGCTCAAGAGATTGAAGTTGCTAGAAATATGAGTTATGTTAAGGAGCCAGTCAAGATAGTGGGATATCAGACAAAAAAATTGAGGAATCGAGATATTTCATTAGTGAAAGTCCTATGGAAAAATCACTCGAGTGAGGAAGCAACTTTGGAAATAGAAGAGCATATGAGAAAGTAATATCCCCACCGGTTTCATCAATAAGGTAAGAATTTCGATGATGAAATTTTTTAAGTAGGGGAGAATTGTAACATCCCATTATCATATTATTAGGGTTGGAACCTTAGGATACTATATATGAGAATTTATTGAGAATTTAGTAGTGCATTTATGCATTATATGGCATACACATACATATGGATAATGTCGTCACTCATGAAAATAATTGTTCATACATTTACTATCATTTTCTAGGTATAAGTGATTTTATTGTGATTAAAATGTGAATTATGGATTATTTGTCTTGAAAATTAAATTAGAGTGTATTAGAATTAATTTGACATTTTTAGTGATATTTCAGATATTTTTGGGAAATTTATCGAAAACTTTGGGTATTTTGGACTAGTAAATGTGTGACGATTGGAAAATTACTATGTGACAAGTGGAGCAGTTAGTAAGTGACATTTGTTTGCCACATATGAAGATATGTAGGTTGCTTTAGTAAAGGACAAGTATCATACTTGCATGTGTGATTTATGGCAACGGATCTTTAAAGCCACCTAAGTCACATTTTTGGGTAAGGAAGTTTCTGTAACTCCTTTGTTTTGTTTCCACTGGAAGCACCATTCTTCTCCTTGCTTATCCATCATCGAAGCACCATGCTTGTCCAATATTAGGTATTTGTCCATTATGCTTGATTTCACATCAATGTTACACCCCACTTCAGTCTATTTGTTATTTTTGATTCTCTCTATCCTTGCTTTTCTCCACCAAAATCTCATTATTTCAACTTCTAGAATTTTGTTAAAGAGTTTGAAGTTTGAATTAAGTAAGTGATGCTTTAAGTTGTATGGGTAGTGTAAGTGACATTTTGATGATGTTTTAATGTTTGTAAATGAATGCATTCATGAGTGGTATTATAGGAAGAAGAGTTTTAGTGATTCAAGTAAAATGAGAACGTGCAGAAAGTGTGATGATGGATTGTTGAAATTATAGTTATTGAAGTGTGCTCGAGTGTGTTATATATAGTGTTTTACTGAACATACATCTGTATTTAGGACATAACTTGATATGCGAATATCAAAATTTAATAGATTTGATTTAAAGTAAACTAGAAACATATGGATACTTTTTTATGGAATCAAATTTGAAATATGTCCTTAAGAGTCTTGAAATTTGGCTTGCATTTGTGAATTGTGTTCTGTCGAGGTATGAGAACATATTGTTGCTTTTTTATTATAACATGTATGATATTAAACCAAAATACATGAAATTGATGTCATTAGACACTTATGACATTTTGTAACATTTGATTAGAAGAAGGTGTTGTCTAAATACCTCATTGTCTAGGTCATAATGGTCTTACAAATCTGATCGAAAATCTGCCTAAGAAAATCTGGGAAAAAGTACAAAACATGTGATATGGAAAAGTATAGAATAGGTACTATTTTGGGTTTTATGAAAATTCATGAATTGTTGAATTCTGTATTGATGTTACTAAACTGAAACTGAAGTAAAAAAGAAGAGTTCATTAACTGTAAATGGTAGAATTTTGATAATGAAGGGATTGATAAAATGAATGTTATGGAAAATGATATGTTTTATGAATCACATTATGTAGTTGAAGAGGTTTAATCAATTGATTAGAGATTAATAATTTCATGAAATCAAATTGGTATGTGAATGAATATGGAATGATGTTGTGTTTGTGGTAAAGTAATCTAGAAAATTTGAGTGAACTTGATGTGAAAATGTATGTGAGTTATGGATAAACAGAAGAAAGAAGGAAGAAAAATGCTGCAGGGCACGATCGTGCACCTGCATAATCTTGACCCTTGCCGAAAAAGATGAAAATCACGATCGTGTGCCGAAAAGGATGAAAGTCGCAATCGTGAACTTTCATGATCACGACTTTGCCAAAAAGGAGGAACATGATCGTGACTCAAGAGGAAATGCATAGTTTTTTATTTTTTGTGATTTTCGAACTAATTAAGTCTATAATGTTTCCATACAAGGTATTAAGTTTTGAATGAGTTCTTAAATGAATTTAATTAACACTGAATGAAAGGATTAAAGTTTGAAAATGGTGTTAAGGATTAAAAGAATGTTTTGAAGGTGTTGTAAATTGATTATAAAAAGTAACAAAGATATGTAATCGAGAAATTGTCATTGAACATGTATAATACATGATACATTAGTGACATATAAATGCACATAAGTGATATATAAATGTATTTGAAGGTATATAGAGGAGCACAAGTGACCGCTTCTAGACATCGCTAGGATTTCATGATATTTAGCCTAAGGGAGCAATTGTGAGTCAACCAAGATGATCTTCCTAGTGTTGATTGATTCTATTTAACTTCCAATTATTAAACTATTTGTGATTTGTATATGAATTCTTGACTTTAAAGGTTGAAGGAGTTTGATATTCAAGAATGTATTGGAAGTGTTCTATTCGCATATGAAATTTGAATAATATCTATTTTCCACTAAACTCTGATTGAATTCTGAACACTCAATAAAAGTTGAATGTCAAACTGAGGTTCATTGAATATAAGATTATGTCTGTGCATCATAAGCAAATGCTAATTATTGTATATTCTGTTACCTGATGCATTTCATTAAATGCCTGATCAATTAAAGGCATTGTGATCAGAGTAGCAAGTCCGGAAGAGCTTTAAGCTCAAAATTCTACATGTAGAGCTTTGCTCCATGATTTCTGTATCTAACTGAGCCCAATAGGCTAGTATCTATATCTGTATTTGAAAGGCACTTGGCCACAACAAATAATAATGAATCTGGAGTCTCATATGCATCTGCATTTGTATAGTTATGATTATGAAATATATGCTTATGAAATCTTTTCTAAAGTTGTGATGTTAAAGTGATGTGTCATGGTAACATGATTGATTGAGTTGTACAAATTTTGAAAAAATGTATATGATGTGAATGAAGTTTTTTTGTCTTACTGTGATGGACTAAGATATGGCTCAAAGGTCTGTCAGTTGGCAAGTTGAGGAGTTTTAGTTATAGCTATGTAGTTTTTCTATCTTTTATAGAACTTGTGTATGAGGGTTGTAAACTTTCTCTTGTTTAGTATGTAAATATTAGTTTTAATGACTACAATGTAAACTTTTATGAATGAATGTAATAAGGAGTTCAGATTTTTAAGTATTGTGTTTTCTTTATGATATGATTTAAAAGATTAGGTTTGCTCAAACATAACATTGTCATAAGATATGTACTTGAATATCCTTTGGATATTTGGGTATATACTCTATGGCAATGGGATGCAAAAAATTTTCCCGTCAAAGGTGCGCCAATAAGCTATTTTTTCATCAAAGGTTCACAGTGACCATGCCAACTGGCCATTTTGATTATCAAAGTTACACTAAAGGATATTTTTCCTATCAAAAGTGCCCAACAAATGCGTTATGGGTTGCTTTTCTTACTGAAATGCCCAAAGACCATGCCAGAAGGTAGTTCTTCTCATTGAAAATGCCTAGTGATCATGGCAACAGACTATTTTAGCCATTGAAGGTGCGTCATTGGGTTGTTTTCTCACCAAAGATGCCCAACAGCCTTGTCAACATGCTATTTTTCCTATTAAAAGGGTGCTAATAGGATGTTGTTGATGTGAGCAAGACCAGGGATACACTTGGAGCTTAAAGACAAGAAGATTTGGGCTATTTTAATGCTTCATCATTTAAGCCCAAAAAAGCATATAGATCCAGTAGTGGCGCGACACATCATACCTATTTATTTAGCTTTTTGGACTTTGTTTCTTTGGGCTTCCATATATTTTAACCCAACCTTTTTATTATTTAACCTAGGTACAAATGAGTGTTTTAGGTCAAAAATTATCAAAACTTTTAGATTATAATTGTTGAAAAGCCGTCGGCTTCAAGAGAGAAACATTATTCTCTTGCTCTTGTTACCTTTCGAACCTTCTTCACTTATCAATTGGTTTTCCAATTGTGGCATGTTGATAGTTCTTTTCTAGGTTAGTTTTGATCATCGGGATTGCTTGGAACAAGTTTCCAAGAGGTGTCATAGAGATTAGCCTTGCGTATCCCTTAGTTAGTTTTCGAAATTCTTGTTCATTGGTACTGTTCACCCGTACTGTTCACCGATTACTGTTCATCGTCTACTGTTCACTGCCGTAATCACTATTCACCGCTGTGACTACTGATCACCACCGCGCTACTGTTCACCATCCATTGTTCATCGATTACTATTCACCGCGGCTACTGTTCATCGCGTATTTTGTGGAGCGCATCAGATTGGTTTTAGAGCTGGTCTGGAGGAGAATTCTTATTCAACTCCATCAAAAATTCAAGAAATCGCCACCATCACCATCCAATTATCATCGTATCATCAATTCAGTTGTGAATTAACTTGTGACCTAGGATTTCAATCTTTCTGCTTGTTTTTAATTTTAGGTAGGGTTTTCAATTATTTGTTAAAAGCTTTCAGCTTATAGCAAAAAAAATTGAAAAAAAGTTTGGAAAAAAAATAAAAAAGATCTAAAAAAATTGCAAAAAAGAGAGTCGAAAAAAGAAAGGAAAAAAAGTAAAAAAAGTAAAAAAACTGAAAAAAATAAAAAATTTCAAAAGTTTTCAAATTTGCTAACTATTATTGGTTATTGGTTATTGGTTTGGGTTGCTTGTCGCTTGTTATTTGAGTTACATTTGGGAATATTGATTTGTTGAAGTTGTGGTTCTAATTGTAACTTGGATTTCAAAGAATATTGAGTGGTAAAAGGCAAGAGTGTGTGAGCTTAGTTGAGGGAGTCATTGCCGTGACTTAATCACGAGGGGAGTGACCAATTCTTGAGTGAAACACGTGAGGGAGTGTGTGAGGTTGTTTATCACTAACCTTGTTTTGC
>JAOSBO010000009.1:7239280-7249885 GCA_027563915.1 Erythroxylum rotundifolium | reverse complement strand
GAAGCATGACGGTGTGACATTCGTCAACAACTGTTGTAGAGAACTAAATGTATGTGAAATTTATGGTTTAATATTAATGCTTAATAAGTATCACTTATTAATATAAACAATGACTTCTGATAGGACCAAATGCAAGAAAGCATTCAACGATAGTCTCAACAGTCTGAAGGTGTTGATGAGACTAAAACCTACCTTCATACAGTGGGTGATAGGGACCGTCATGGAAGGATATGTGGCTTAAGTTCATTTGCGAATACATGTTGTTTGCAATCTTCCACGTCTAGTACAGAAGCATCTAGTAGGCGGTCCACAATCAATGAAGTCTAAGAGCTTCGGAGCACAGTGCAAACATTGATGGAGTACATAGCTCAGCTCTGTAATGAGGTGGATGAGTTGAAAGGTAGGGATAGCACCTCTTCGCACCAATCAAATCATCTATCGTCACCAAATCAATAGTGTATTTTTGGTCATTTCATTTGAATTACAAATACTTATTATGTACAATTTAATATTTTTAACTTTATATCATCAATCAATTTTCTGTTAAACAAATTAAATGTATACTATTACATTCATAATTGTTTAAATTATGTATCAACTATAACATCAGCAAATAAAATTTATTGACGATATATTGTTTAAAAAAAAATTTATGGTTGATTTACTAACAGACATTTATGCTAACCATTGGTAATCACGGACAGAATATCCAATTCCGACACAAAATTTACCAATAGTAGAATAACCGTCGATAAATTCACCGACGAATTAACTCATCGACGGATTAAACATAACTGTCGGTAATGTTTTAACAAACTTACCGATGGAAAAAAACAAACCGTCAATAAATATATCGATAGATTATATCCTTTTGTTGACATATTTACCGATGGTCAACAAGCCAAAAAATTCTCGGTATATTTACCAACAGACCATTAGTGTCCGTTCGTAAATTTACCGACATACTTTCTATTTTTTGTCAGTAATTATTACCTATGGCCGTTTCTACGACTCCTTTGTTTGTTAGTAAAGTCCGTCATTAACTTGACCTACAGACGGAATGTTTATGTTTTCCATTGGTAATTTCCATCACTAAATGATGTTTTTTTGTAATGACTATAGATTCATCTCAATCACGAACGAAGAAAACCACAACATGCCACAAGAAACCCACGAACAAACATAACACACAAAAGCAATAGCCACATGCGATTTAGAGATCATTGGAGAAAGGACAAACATATATTTGTCAATGCAAATTCATCTCAGCCACCAACAAAGAAAACCACAACATGCCACAAGAAACCACGAACAAACATAACACACAAAAGCAACAGCCAAATGCCAACACAGCCATAACTTTCCTTAAATCTTTGTTTCCAGATCTTACGTATACTTTGATATTGTTTAGCCATTTGTCAGAAGATATACAGATGAGCCAAAAGCTATATTTTGAAGGGGTTCCATAATAAAAACCAAGATGAATGGAATGCTACTGTTTCAATTTCTGAAACTTAAGAAGGAGAATAATGACAACTGGTGTATTAGAATAAAAGCATTACTAGGATCACAAGATGTGTAGGATATTATAGGAAAAATCTACAATCATCAAGAATGTGAAGAAGAGTTAACGATAACATAAAGAGAAGCCCTATAGAAAGTCAAAAAGAAGGATCGGCAAGCACTCACTCTTATTCATATGTTCTTAGATGAAAATATGTTTAAAAAGGTGTCTATTACAACTAAGAAAAGAGAAGCTTGGAAGATTTACATAATTATTTTAAAGGACAAGACAAAGTAATTAAAGTATGCCTATAGATTTTGAGATGTGACTATGAAAATCTCACATGAAGGATTCTGAATCTATAGAAGAGTATTTTAGCAAAATCTTGACTATTGTAAATCAGTTAAAGAGATATGGAGAGCTGATGGAAGACGTTCGAGTGATTGAAAAAATTCTTCGATCGCGAATTTCAAAATTTGACTACATTATGACTGCCATTAAAGAGTCAAAGATTTGGAATCGATGTCTATAGATCACCTTTTAGGTTTGTTACAAGCTTATGAAGAGAGATTGAAGAAAAGAGAAGAACTGGATGCCCAAGTGTTGTAGGTGAAATTGAATTTAAATGAAAAAGAAGACAATTAACATCTAGGACATAGTAGAGGACAAGGAGGCATAGGTCATGGTTGAGGCTAGAATCGTGGAAATCGTGGAAGAGACAGAGGAGGCATAAATAATTCAAATGACAACAAAGTCAGCAACAATGTCCAAGAAGACATGGTAGAGGTGGGTCGTTTCAACGAGGTCGTGGTCAAAGATCCAATATACAATATTACAATTGCGAAAGATTTGGTCACTATGCAGCAGAATGTAGATGGAATTCAAATGATGAAGAAAACACAAATTGTCTTGAGGTTGAAGAAGATGAAGATGAAGCATTTGTCATGTTATTAACGTGCAACGGTGACAAAGAAAGGAGTGAGGAGTCTTGGAATCCCAACTCAGGAGCTATCAATCATATAACTGGTAATAAAGATTTATTTTGTATTCTTAATGAATCTGCTAAAGACAATATTTCTTTTGGTGATACAACTAAAGTTCCAATCAAAGGTAAGGGAGAAATTTTGATTAAATTGAAGAATGGAGATCATCAGTTTACATCTCATGTTTATTGTGTTCCTGCTTTAAAAACAAATATATTGAGTATTTGAACAGCTTTTGGAGAAAGGCTATAAAATTCAGATGAGAAAAAGTGGATCGATCATGCAAAATTGAAAAGCAAGATTGATTGCAAAAGTTCCAATGTTGAAGAACAAGATGTTCATACTGAAGAAAATGGGGACAACTTCTTTGTAATTCCTTAAATCTCTCCCAAGCTTCATATAGAGACTCCCCATCACTCTGCTAAAAATTTGTGATCTCCTTTATGATCCTTGTCATCTTGATCAAAAGAAAATATTTTGCGAGGAATGCTTGGGCTAGCTACTCCCAAGTAGTGATTTGCCCTGAATGTAATGAATTATACCACGGCTTCGCCCTATCTTTCAAAGTGAAAGAGAATAGTCGCAACTTCACATCATCGTCAGACATTCCATTGAATCAAAAAGTGTTACAAATCTCCAAAAAATTGCAATATGGGCATTTGGATCTTCTTTGTACATCCCATAAATTTGTAAACTATTCTAAAGTATGTTAGGGAGTGTCAGTTTGATCCTGAAATTGTTATCTTGAATTGCTGGCCTTGCAACTCCTTGAGGATTGAATCCTGACCTCATAAAGTCCATCAGTGTCCTCTCATCTCCTACTTGCTCTCCTTCTTCAGATGTATTTCTTTGTCTAATATCTTGACTCTTCGCTCTTTTTAACCCTCGTTCATGTCTTGTGATATTGGATAACTCATTTTTACTAAACTTTATCGATCTTTATGTGCTCCTTGTGTTCATGCACCTGTAAATACACAAGGAAAAGTATCAAAAACTCTTAATCAAAGTAATCTAAACTAAACAAAATGCTAAACAAATGACATCAAAACTTGTTGATTGCAAAATAGTTTACTAGTTTTACATTTAAAAACCACAAGTATACGGGCCTTGACTCGTAGTTAAAAAGCAAATATCGATCCTACAAGGATTGTGCTTAAGCACCACTTAATTCAGATTAATCTTTATTTAAGAACCAAAATTGTTTTATGGAAATAAACTGGAAAATTAAATTAAATTAACAACTAACAATGCTCAAATGATAACGTAAAAAATGTAGAAACTTGGAATTCAAGATTTTCATAAATGGAGACCACTTTTTCCCTATCTTAATTCCCTCCTATTTTATTAATTGAAATGTGCCTCGCCTAAGATTTCCAAATGTATTAACTACCCTCTATTAAGGTGTAATTAATTTTCCCTAGCCAAATTAAATGAAGATGATTTAAGCAAACTCCCAATCTACAAAATCACTCCACCAATTTAACTAGTTATTAAGTTATCCTATAGGTGATCAATTTAATTAGCTAAGATCTCTCTTTTAACTAGGTCTATAGAATGCCAATTCTCATTGTAAAATCCTACACAGATTACCTATCTCAATATGTATTCAACATTCATCAAAGACATCTATCATTCAAATCAATAAAATAAAGGTTTAACAAGATAGGTCAAAAGTAATCTCTAAAAATAAATCAACCACTTATAATGTCCATAACATCCCCAATAATTAAATAATCCATCACATAATAGCTAGAAGAAAAAAAATGAACGAAAA
Source organism: Erythroxylum rotundifolium (assembly GCA_027563915.1). Lineage (NCBI taxonomy): Eukaryota > Viridiplantae > Streptophyta > Magnoliopsida > Malpighiales > Erythroxylaceae > Erythroxylum > Erythroxylum rotundifolium. Next base: position 7,245,624 of record JAOSBO010000009.1, on the reverse strand, counting down.
CTAATTGAAGAAAACTCCTCCTCTTCTTTGCCCAAATCTAGAAAATCCGACGTCGGTATGCTCTTTTCCTAATTACGAATGATAAACCTTCAATCTCCACCTCTCTCAAGACTCAAAACCTATGTTTTTCACTCAAGGAGGCTAGTTTACATGAAGCTCTCCATCCATAAGTTTTATTTTATGCTTTTATAGTCTAGAAAACCATCCTCGGGTTAGGCACCCCACAATCGTGGGAATTGATATGAAACCCACAATCGTGGGTTCTTGCATTATAATTCTTCTTTTTCTCTTCTCCTCTCTTGGTCTTTAGCTCAATCGCAAATATGGCCAACCTACATTCCTACACTAAAATTATCAATACTTACCCTAAATCAAAATCAAACATAGAAGAACCCAATGAAGATTATACTAAACAAAAACATACAAAATAAATCCTAAAACACATCAATAATAATCTATTATGCAAGAAACATGTGCCAAATACTTAGGAAAAATACACACTAATGCATAACTATCAATGTCAAATACAAGAAGATAAGACTAACCAACCTTTGTTTTGCAGAGTACCTTCTTTTATTTTGTTGGGCACAGATGGGCTCTATACAAAGCTATATGAATGCTCTTGACACTTTTAAAAGATTCTCATGTCTGCATTTTAACCCAACAAAGAGCCACTTCTTCCTATCCAAAAGAGCCACTACCTTGGGAGCCCTCATCTCTCAAACTCCTGGAATGCAGAGTATATGAGCTCTCCCATGTTACCTCATCTCTGGTATGATAATTGGTCTAACATGGGAGAGCTCATACTGTAGCACCCCACTCTCATAAGTCATATTCCTGAAAAAACTGTCGGTATTCAAGAACATACTTTATGAGGGTGGCAAACTAGGACAATCAGTCACATACTTATTAAAAAAAATTTCACGCATCACACATAATTTTAGAAAACAAAAATCATTTCAACCTATTTTATTTATAATATTTTCAGTTACATGCATTACAAATAATGAACATATCATCAGAATTTCAATAATCATTTGGGCCCATTACAAATTCAAAACACTTTCATTCATAAAGTCATTACCTATTATAACTATTTACATACATATGGTACAGTATTTGCGGAATACATTCTTTAATAAAAAATAATAGAAAATGTATGCAAGCGTCAACTAATCCCAACCTCTATCTCTTATTCGACTTCAGCGGCTATATTTCCAATTTGTCTAACTGGGTATCTCCCCTAAGCTTTAAAAAAATTGTAATTTTGTTGAGTTTTGCGAACTCAGTGACTGGAGCGTCCTTGACGTCTCATTCAAATAATATAACACATCAATTCATATAATCACATATTCCACATCACTTCATTTATTCATCATGTAACATCAATTAACGCTTTATTCATTGATTTCACATTTCACATTCAGAGTAGTCAAACAGTTCATTTCAATCATTTAAAACATACATATCAATTATATATGCAATGCTCATGAGACTTACTTTCAATTGCTATTATTGTGATCAAGTGCTTGTAATTGTCCAGTATTCATTGTCGATACTGGGCTCATTAATAACTGTCCCTTATCCGATGGGGATACAAGGCTCATTTTACATAGTAAGTAAAAGGCTCTTACCACATTCTGAGCTTTAGGCTCTCTTGGTGGCTACTCTGGTCACAATAGCCTTTATCTGTCCATATATTCATATAAGGAAATGCATCATATTCACATATATTCAATCAATCGCTTGTGTTCCATTTCACATTCGTATTCACATTTTTCATCGGATCGATGTTTGACATTCAACAATAATGTTGAGAATCACCTATTCTGTCAAATTCACATATAATGAGCACTTCCCATTGTCTCATGCATCAAACGCCTCAGACATTTAATGTCTGGAATCAACACATTAACATCACATATTAATTCATTACAGAAATTTAAAACAGAAAAAACACTTAAAGTGAGATTATCTAGGTTGACTCGCAGTACGCTCCAAGTTAACATTTGCTTCTATGACTCAGAACGTTTAAATGCAGATGTTGAATCCTATGTATCCACATCATGCAATACACAAATTGTAAACACATTACTAATTTGCACAATCACATAAAGATTCAATTATACACATGTATATATGTGTAATAGATAATGCATGTTCAAATTGATTATTTCGGGTATGTTTCCTTAATTCACATCTTATGATCATTCACACTTTATAACTCATATATGTCTAAATTGGACTTAGGTTTACACCTCATTTGTACAAATTTATTCTTAGTTTATCATTCTATCATTCATCAAGGTCATTTTAACATTATAAGACCACAAACATTCAATTTATCATTCATCTTTACTTAATACTCATCATTCATCTTAATGGAATCACATGAGCCATCATAGGTTCATCTTCATTCCCATAACATCTCAAAATTTCAGATTTGAACAATTAATATTTAACAATCCATTCTTACATATAACTTAAATCATCACCCTAAACATGTCACTCATTTAATCACTTATTCGAGCATCATTCTAGGTTCATTTCAAGCTTCATTTAAGCCTAAATACATCATAATGAAGTACTTCAACATTAGTTAGTTCAAACCTCACCCCAAAGACCACTTTTGACTCCATAAGCTAGCCCACGATCGTAGGGCACCTTCCCGCAATCGTGACAGAGACCATAACCACCGGCCACAATCATAGGGGCCACGATCGTGACAGAACCTCTAGTGTCTCTCATTTTTTAGATTTTCATAAGACAGGTTTCGGGTTAGTTTTGTATGGCTATTTTGACATACAAACTAAGGTTTCTAGGTAATCTATTCTTTTTTTAAAAATGTTCTTTTATGTCTTAAGTTTCTAATGAAATAAAGTTCATACAATTTGGTTCATCTTTCCTAGAGTTATACCAAATTTACTAAAGACTATTCTTAAACTGCAATAGTACCCAGTACTTAAATTTGAGCCAAATTTCAAAACCTTTAGGGTCAAAACTCAAATTCAATTCTTCCACAAAAATTATATGCATATGTCTCTAGTTTAATATAAATTAAAAATCATCCCATTTTTATGTCTACAGATCAAGATATGGCTAAAATACATATTTATGCTTAGTGAAAATACTCCATCTAATATATTCCAGCACACTTCATCATCATTTTCTTCCTAGTTCATCTCTTTTGCTTAATGTATAATTTCTAGCTTATGTCATCAGTATTTCCTCTTCATTCCTACTTCCATTTTAGCTCAATATCATTCACAAAAAAATCAAAATCTATGATTGATCATTAACCCAAAAACAGACTATACATATATGTACACATTCCATCAACTTTCTGCACATTTTCAACTTCATTAACACCTTCATTTTAATCTTTAACTTATCACTCTAATTTACCCCACTTCAGGAAACCACACTACTCCTTTTCTTTAACTGTAGACTTATTTTATTTCACTTATATAACACCCAAAGAGATACACTTTATATATCCATAAAACAGAACATGAACATCCATTTACTAAGTAATTTTCTACACTTCTTTCTACACCATTTTAATGTTCTTTCAATTTCAAACTCATCTCTACAACAAGTTATGAAAGGTTAATCATATTAAACACAAAAACAAGACATGTATAAGCTCATATCTTCATTCACGATTTACATGTGTATACATCACCATTTCATGAACATTTAACCTCTCACTATCATCAAAACATGTTTCATTCAGGCAAGCCATAAAGAATAATACGCTACTTAATTGATTTAGACTCTAATATTATTCAAAATTTTGTAACCTCAGCTTCTCCCATGAATCCCAAGATCATCATCTTACCAAGGTAGAATATGTAGGTTTTTATGAAGAAGAAAAGATAGCAAGAACTTTGAAGTAGCTAGTGATGGAAGAAAGTAAGGTTCAACGTTAATGCTTGGAGAAGAGAGTGTCGTGATATGGAGGAGAAGAAAGAAGAAAATACGAAGAAGAAGAAGAGATGAAAAGAAAGCATTTGGCGAAGTGAAGAAAACAAAGGAACATTAGTCTTGCAAATGGTAAATAACGAGAGTGAGTTGTGTGCCATGGCAAGTGACACTTGTCACTTACCACATGTCACCACTTTATGGCTCTCATTTATTCTCTTTTAATACCTAGTCCATTTGTCCTCTAATTTCTAATCCAATTGTCTCCCAATTTTATATGTCACATGTCAATAAATCTTAATGTCACCTACCTCTAGTTTTGATTGTCATTTGACATTTATTTCTACTACCATTTATCAATTGTTTTGTCACTTGACATTTTTCCTAGTCCCATAATATTCGATTATTAGAAATTCTCAAATTTCACCCAAACTTCTAAATCAATAATTATACACACCAACTCAAATTTTAAGACACATAACTCATAATTCACATTATAATCACATTAAATGTCAATTATACCTATAAAATGTCAAATAAGTGCATGTACAGTCATTAAAATATGTGAAAAATAATCAAATTCACGTGTGTATATGCTAATATTATGCATGCGTATGAAATGTATTTTTCTAATCTCTCATTGTCATTTCTCATTTACATATATTTAGGGTTCTAACCCTGGGATGTGACACATACAACATTTCCACAACCTAATAAGCCCACAAATATCTTCCCTCAACTCTAATCAACTCTATGATGACTAATAGCTTATGGAATTTCCCTCACAACCTCAGACATCTACAACTTGCATATCCACCCAACCCAACCTCTCCTAACACATACTACTGGTTAGTCCAACCTATCCTCAAACTCACCAATAAAACCACCAAAGATCTCCTCAAATGTAGGAAACCAAGGTAGTATGGCACAAGATTATTGGAACAAGGTTTTAACTCCACGATTATCCTTCATATTGTGATTAGCAGTCTAAAACAGACTCAATACAACTAATCAAATGCACTATCTTCAAATGGATAGAACTTGTCCAATGTGTCAAAACCATGATGAAACAAGAGACCACCTCTTTTTCACATGGACCTTTATTGCTAGGAAATGCCTATGGCTAAATTCTGGAAACTCTTTCCCAGAGATCATACAAAATTTGATCAACTCATCAGCTTTAAGGCTAGATCGGATGATATTAATTCTCTCCTTTGGACTTTGTGTATATATCTTGTGGAAAGAAAGAAAGCTTGGAAGGTTTACAGGTACCCACTCTTCCACTAAATCTCTTACCAATGAAACTTAAGACAACTTAGCAGCTCATCCTCTTCAAGAATTAGATCATATATGTAGCCTTAGCCTTGTCTCTTCATTAAACATCTAAATCACAGCTATACTACTACACTATAGAGTACTAATATATATGTATGCAAAATGTTGTGCAGATGCACGAAAACAATCTAAAATACTAAAAAGGCACTTACTTGATCATTGTTGCTTCCATAAACCTCGATGCCAATAGGTCTTCAAGTGGCTTCTCCTTCCATCGTCCCCTTTACGCCCGACGTCTCAAAGTCTTTGGAAAAACCCGCCCCAATTAGTTAAAGTTGCATGTATGAAAGATAGGTAGCTAAGCTTTTACCTGTTTACGTAAACGTCACCGTTTGCTTATAGAACTCAATATGAGGTCGTCCTCCTTTCCTAAGCAGTTGTTGATGTTGTTGTTGCATCTATTAAACATTGGCATTAAAGCAGTTAATAAGGGAGAGAATACTCTCCCACATTTTATACCTTTAAACCTACATATCTTTATGAATTTTTTTTCCAAAATTCTCAAGAAAAACGTTAATAGTAGAATAATTAGTGGACTATATTTGTAATGAATTGAAATTTTGAACATTTAACAAATATATTAGAAAAATAAGTATAATTTATAATTTATACTTATATTTGTAATATACATGCATTAGACTTTCAAATTTACTTGTTCTCTACTTTACATTAATTATTAATTTAACGACTTCATCAAACATTTTTATTATTTTTAAAATTTTAGATAATTTGTGTTTATATTTGAATTAACTTATCATTATTTATGTAGGAAATTTTATATGGAGTATAAGAATTTATTTATATCTATTATTCTAAGACCAAGCAATGGTTAAAGTACTGGTATACTTGAAGCCTAGAATTAGTTTTGTCAGAACTTGTTAAATATCGAATTCTAGCGAATGTAGTGTACAAATTTTAAAATGATTACAATATATATATGTAATTAACAATATTTATATTTATTGGAATAATTTTTATATTATGAGTAAATATTTATTACCTAAAAATATAATATTAATGTTATATATATAGTTACTCTATCATGATTTGCCATCCATAGCGGCGTCGTTATTATTCTTTAAGAA
>JAOSBO010000009.1:7211835-7226561 GCA_027563915.1 Erythroxylum rotundifolium | reverse complement strand
AGAATAACCAATAAAGAAGCCACTTAGATATGTTCAATGCTCTTGCTTTTCTTTCTAGTGTTATTTGCATGAATTTCCATATGTCATCTGTTTCACTCATTGATAGGTTCATGACGTGAGTGTTTACTTATGTGGATAATATTCATATATTTGAACATTCACTTAAATTTGGCTTGTATTAAGTTTTGAAAGCGTTTTTTAGATGAATGACTTTACTTTTTGGATGATAATTTTTATTTTTGTGGATGGTGATTACTTGATGAATGTTTGGATCTTTCTTTAATAAATTTTTAATTTATTACTAATTTTTATTCATACCTATTTACGATTTAATGTTTGATTAACCTAATACCAATTATATGCGTCTTCATCCACACGATACAAATTTTAGGATATCTTAAGAACTTCCATTTAGCCTAATATTCCTCGATATATTTTTATGCTCCTAGGTCATATGATTTTGATATTAAGAAAAATTGGTGGCATATAAAAATTGGTATGGTAAATTTAAAATATGCTTCAATGTTGTTGAAGAAACACTTTCAAATTCAAATTATGATTAAAAAAAATGGCAAACTCTTAACAGAAATACTAGAATAGTTCGAATAACAAAAAAAGTGGAGTCTTATGAGCAATTGCATAGACAATTTGATATGTATTAAATGAATAATTGAATTGAGTTGTTTGAACCGTTGTGAAAATGAATTGTGAAATAGTATGCAATATTTGATTATATGATCTGTTGTGAATTGAAATGTGAACTGTTATTGTGATTGATATGAGTGAACGCATCAATGATGGTTTACTCACCGAGTTCGCAAAACTTATCAAAATTGCAATGTGGCTTTTCAAGTAGGAAAGGAAAGATTTAACTTCTAAGACAAATTAGAAGAAACCTAGTATTGCATTTTAAACTTAAGAAATAGCTCAAAGGTCGATCAGTTGAGACTATATGGAGCTAGATAGAATGTCTTTGTTTAGTCCCTCATTTCATGTAGATTATGTTCTAAAGTGTAGTAAATACTTAAATGTTTTTGGATATTGTATATATAAATTATAGAATGTAATATTACAGTGTAATTATATTTTATAAATAGAATGAGGAGTTGATATTTTAGAGTATTCGAGTTTTTTATATATAATGTCATAATGAGTGAATGCGACTACTCTAGCACGCCCCTATCGTAGGGTATGTCCATGAATGTTTGACGTATGTTTGGGATCTGCCCCATGGCAGCCAGGTGCCATATTTTCAAATATGGTTTCACCTCTTATGATGTTGATTCTTGCATTTACATGAAATCTGATATTAATAGTTGTGAAATCATAACTCTTTATGTGGATGACATGCTTATTTTTGGTACAAGTTTATCTGTCATTGATACTACCAAGAGTTTGGTAAAGTCTTCCTTTGATATGAAAGATCTTGGACCTGTGGAATTTATTTTGGGAATCAAAGTTGATAGGACTGACTATAGTTTTAGGTTGAATCAAACTCATTATGTTGAGAAAATTTTGAACAAGTTTGGTTATTATGATGTTGATCCAATCAAGACTACTTATGACACTAGTGTTGCTTTAAAAAAAATCTTGGTGATAGTGTAAACCAATTTGAGTATGCTAAAATTATTGGTAGCGTGATGTTTTGATGAATTATTCTCATCTAACTATAACATACTGCGTGAATAAACTTAGTAGATATACTCATAATACTAGTCAAGAGCATTGGAATGCATTGATTCATTTGTTGAGGTATTTGATTATCTTTTGGATTATCTTTTGGTGGTTATCCTCCTATATTGGAGGGGTATTCTAATGCTAACTGGATTAAAGAGAGAGATGATATACACTCTACCAGTGGTTATATTTTTACCTTAGCAAAAGTTGCAGTATCTTGGAAACCATCCAAGCAAACATTTATTGCGAGATCAACAATGGAGGTTGAGTTTATGGCTTTAGAATTGGCACGACGAGAAGCTAAATGGCTAAGGAATCTCTTAGCAGATATTCCACTTTAGGAAAAACCAATTCCTTTTATGTTCCTTCATTGTGATTCGCAGGCTACCATTCATGTTGCCAGAACAAGGCATCAATTGGCAAAAGCACACATATCAAATTAAGACATAAAATTGTTTGTACTTAAATTAGACATGGTTTAATTTCTCTAGACTATGTCAAGTCAAAAAGAAACTTAGCGGATCCATTTACAAAAGTTTTGAGTAGGAAACTAATTTCAAAACATGCTAAAAGGATAGGGATGAGCCCAATTGTGTAGTAACCTCATGATGGACATCCGTTTTGGGAAACCAAGTTCAACTGGTCAAATGAAGTTATGTAGTGACTACTTACTTGTACATTGTTTTTGAAATAATACTCAGATATTCAGTTATTGAATAACGTCCCTTAGCATGACTTTATTGCGTTTGTTGAGTTTGGATTGTTTAATTCTTAATGAGTTCTATAGGCTAAGTTTGGGTGGTGTGAGCAATACACATTTGATAGACTCACCTATTTGATTGTGGGGGCCTAGCTACCCTCTTATGAGAGAATTTAGGCTATCACTCTAGAGCGAGCATGAGACCAAGACATTTTGAGGCTGTTTGTTTCTTTAGTAGGTCCTGTCTCTAAAATTTCTTAGACACCAGGTTCAATACTTAGTTCAACTAGTTGCTCACCTATTTTTTTCCTAAACTGTTACAATTTTTATATCAAGTTTTGGCCTAAATGGGGGATTGTTGGTGATTGTTCCAAAACTTGGAACACTTGCTTATCATTTACCATAAAGTTCATTCCTTTTATTATTATTAACATTCCTAACTTTTTACTGTTTACTATCAATAACGTTCATGACATTATTACCTTCATTATTATGCAATATTCACCATAATACGTTGATGTATTTTAATGTCTTTTATTACCGATCAACGTGTGAAACTCTCCTCTCCTTTTATATATACGAGACACTCGTTTGTTCTTCTATTATTCTTCTCCTCTCTAGCTATCGTGCTTTTCTTCTTCTCTAGATACAACATTTTATACATTTTTCTTCTATTTTCTTTCTTCTCACATATTGCTCTATACGACGTAGATTTTTATGCTGGATTCTTCCTCTGTTGTTTTGTCTTTTCTTCAATCACGGAGATAGTTCCTACTCTGTGTGTTAGGAGAGTAATTTTTACAATGCCTTGCATTTTTAGATATGTCATTTCAATTTTACGTTATTGTTATTTTGCTAACACACAGAACTAACTGCATTCCTCCGAGCAATCACAAACTTAAAGAATTCAAAGAAACTAAGCTATAAATAAGGAACATCAGAGCATTCGCTCAGTCCTACGAAACTAACTTAATTGCAAGCTGCAATTGAAAATGCCCCAACTCATTTTCCAGTAACATCAAAAATTAGATTGTCTATCATTCCGTCATATAATATGGTCAAATTCCAACTTCATGTTAGAACATCAAAGTTGTCGTTATTATATGCCCAGATTGCAAATTCAAAGCCCATGACATCAAATTATAATGAAATTTTTTTTTTAAAATGTCATCTACTTAATTTGCTCAATTATTTCTTCAAGAAGTCCTTGTCTTCATGGCATCGATGATGACCTAAAAGTTTTGCCAACACATTAGAAGAACCTCACAAACAAAAGCGCCGATAAATTTAATCCATAAAAAGGAAAAATAATCAATGAAAGCTTAATAACCAATATTAATAAATAGAATAGTAAACAAAAAGGTTTTTCAGTTTTAATTTCTACTTGTAGAAAATGAGTACGAATAAAGGTTGATCCTGTACTCTTTTTTTCTTTAAACGAATGAACCTACAGTTGCTATCTTTTGGATGCACACTGGGTAAATCTCTAGATTAACTCAATAGCCTACCAATTACGCTTGCGGAGCTCTATACAACAGGCTCGATCGAGAGAGCGTAAGTAAGAAGGTTTGAATATAAGATTTTTTGACCTCATGTCTCCTACTTCACCAACCCGACTACCTCTAGTAGACTTGATCTCGTACTCCACTTACAGTCATTAACACTTTTTTATTCCTTTATATGTTTAGAACCTCATCTCGATACATTAAAATTATAATCAAAATTGAGACTTTCTTCTTGAAATATTAAAAGAAAAAACTTATTTAGTTTTAAGTATAGATGGCTAAAAGTTAGTTGAAGCAGCATGCTCTCACGATATATAAGATAGTATATAAAATTTTTGGCTTTGTATTATAAAAGTCCCCTAGAAAGTAGACATCATTAGATTAAGCCAAATCTTAAAGCATTAGAATTAGGGCAGTCAATTATAATAATCAACATTAACTTTTGAATTTGAAACTTGAAACTTCAAACATTTGAAGCTGGCAAGTCCAATTAAATTACAATCATTAGATAACATTACTTTTCCTTTGGTAGACTCAGTGGCTTAGCTTGCTTAATCAGTCACATTCGTGCATAAGGACCTACATATGTATCTTGGTTTTATAATTATCTGAAATAGAAATTTGTTTTCATTCATTGAAATTTTCTTTTTAAATATTTTATATCAAAGCTGATGTTGTTTAAGACGGCAAGTTTGCTACTGTATTACGAGATCAACAATGTAGGCTAAGTTTATAGCTTTAAAATTGGTAGGACGGGGAACTAAGTGGTTAAGAAATCTCTTGGTAGATATCCCATTTTGGAAAAAAACAAATTCCTTCTATGTTCTTTCATTATGATTCGCAGGTTGCCATTCATGTTGCTAAAAACAAGGCATATAATGGCAAAAGTAGACATATCAGATTGAGACATAAATTTTTTTGTACTTTAATTAGACATGTTTTAATTTCTCTAGACTATATCAAGTCAGAGAGAAACTTAGCGGATCCGTTTACAAAAGCTTTGAGTAGGAAACTAGTTTCAGAGCATACTAAAACGTTGGGGTTGAGCCCAATTGTATAGTAACCTCATAGTGGACACCCCTCTTGGGAAACCAAATAATGGGTCAAACAAAGTTATGTGGTGAGTACTTACTTATACATTTTTATGGAATAATATTGCGATATTCAGTTATTGAATAGCATCCCTTAGCATGACTTTACTGTGTTTGTTGAGGTTGGATTATTTAATCCTTAATAAGTTCCATAGCCCAAGTTTGGGTGGTGTAAGCAATACACACTTGATGGACTCTCTTAAGTAATTGTGAGGGACTAACCACCTTCCTATGAGAGTATTTGAGCTATCTCTCTATAGCGATGATGAGACCAGGGCATTTTGAGGCTGTTTGTTTCTTTAACAGGTTCTGTCTCCGAAATTTCTTAAACACTAGGTTCAAGACTTAGTTCACCTACTTATTCGCCTATTTTTCTCATAAATTGTTACAATTTGTATCTCAAGTTTTGGCCTAAGTTGGGGATTGTTGATGATTGTTCCAATACTTGGAACATTTGCTTATCAGTTACCATAACATTCATTCTTTTTATTATTATTAACATTCCTAACATTTTACTATTTACTATCAATAAAGTTCATGACGTTATGACCTCCATTATTATGCAACTTTCACCATAATACATTAATGTATTTTCATGTTTTTTATTAGCAATCAACGTATGAAGCTCTCCTCTCCTTCTATATATACAAGACACTCATTTGTTCTTCTATTATTCTTCTCCTCTCTAGTTATCGTGCTTTTCATCTTCTCCAGATACAACATTTTACACATTTTTCTTCTGTTTTCTTTCTTTTCACATATTGCTCCATACGACGTAGATTTTTCTGCCACATTCTTCCTTTGTTGTTTTGTCTTTTCTTCAATCATGGAGATAGTTCATACTCTACCCTTTGGATTGTACTGAAACTGGTAGAGAAGCCATTAACCTTGGTTGGACCTTGTTACCCTGCTGCATCGTAAAGGGAGAATTTTTAACTTGAGGCTGTGATTTTTCACAACGGCTTGCATTTTTAGATAAGTCTTTTCGATTTTATTTTATTACTATTTCGCAGAACTAACAACATTCATCCGAACAATCACAAACTTAAAGAATTCAAAGAAACAAAAGTTGTAAATAAGGAACATTAGAGCATTCGCTCAATCCCACTGAACTAACTAAATTTCAAGCTGCAATTGAAAATGCCCCAACTCATTTTCCAGTAAGATCAAAAATCAGATTGTTTGTCATTCCATCATATAATATGGTCAAATTCCAACTTCATGTTGAACATCAAAGTTGTCGTTAATATATGCCCAGATTGCAAATTCAAAGCCCACGACATCAAATTCTAATGAAAGTTTTTTTTTAAAATGTCATCTACTCAATTTGCTCAATTATTTCACGACATCAAATTCTAATGAAAGTTTTTTTAAAAAATTTCATCTACTCAATTTGCTCAATTATTTCATCAAGAAGTCACCATCTCCATGGCATCGAGGACGACCTAAAAGTTTTGCCAACACATTAGAAGAACCTTGTGAACAAATGAGTGTCGATAAATTTAAGGTAAATTTGAGAATTGAGAAGCAGTAGATTTAATTTAATATTGATTTTATAAAACATTGGCATCAAATCAAATCAAATCATAAAGTTGACATAACAATCGAAGGCCTAGTGAGACTCTTCATTTTCTGCCCAAATAAATGAATGGAGAAAATTGTGAATCCTCTATTCTCTCCACTGAAAAAGAATATCTTATTCATAATCCACAAAAAGGAAAAATAATCAGTGAAAGCTTAATAACCAATATTAGTAAATAGAATAGTAAAAGAAAAGGTTTTCCGATTTTAATTTCTACTCGTAGAAAGTGATTACGAATCAAGATTGATCTCGTACTCCACTTACATGCATTAACACTTTTTGGCTTTGTATTATGTTAAAGCGTATGCTATCATGATAAGATAGTATATAAAATTTTCGGCGGTCCCCTGGAAAGTAGACGTCAGCAGATTGAGCCAAATCTTGAAGCAATAGAGTTAGGGCAGTCAATTATAATAATCAACATTAAATTTTGAATTTTGAAACTTGAAACTTCAAACATTTGAAGCTGGCGAATCCAATTAACTTGCAATCATTAGATAATGTAACTGGTAGACTCAGTGGCTTAGCTTATTTAATCAGTCACATTCGTGCATGAGGACCTGCATATGTACCTTGGTTTTATAAATATCTGAAATAGAAATTTGTTTTCATTCATTGAAGATTTCTTCTTAAATATTTTATATCAAAGCCGATGTTGTTTAGGACGGCAGGTTTGTCATCTGTTTCCTTCTTATAATAAGTAAATGAACCTTTTAGTGTCACGACACACCCTGAACAACGCCGTTGTTTCTGGATATCTGCCAAATTTCAAGATGCATAATCTTCTAGTAAGGACAAAATTTGTAGTCGCTGGATATCTGCCAAATTTCAAGATGCATAATCTTCTAGTAAGGACAAAATTTGTAATCGGTGAAGCTAGGTCCATTCCTGTATCCATTCGTTACAGATACAGATACAGTAGTCAAATCCATTTTGTAACTTATCTATCTTATTGCATATTATGTAGAAACAAAAGCCATAGAAACTAAGGCCTAGGGGGTGAGAAACGGTGAGCAATTTGCAACACTGGATGTGAACCCGATTCATCGGAAGGGGTGATCCAGCTGATAAATGATGTGTGGCCCGGAGTTCAAATTACAGTGGGAAGTGAGTGACGTGTTAATGAGGTCATATCCCATTCATTCACAATTACATGCTTTTTTTAGTTTTTAGAGTCATGGTAGCATCATCATTACATGGGCCATTTGAAGGATTCTTGCATCATAGTTGCATTTGAAAATTGTCACCATCAACTACAAATCAATAAATAAGAGAGCAGAGGACACGTCTGATAAAATACAAGAGTGCATCTTACGCTCAGTGCATGGTGCTGGTGCTGGTGCATTCCTGTCTCCATCTGAACAATAAAGACAGTTTTGGTTATTCTTTATGCACCAATGGTCATCAAACCGGAAATTGGAAAGTTGCATTTTCCCTCGAAACAGTTCAAAGATAACGTGTGAATCATACATTCCTACTGTTCAAGATCGCTTTCTCCTTTTCTTTTTTTTCCTGGTACTGGCAGTCTTCTTTCGTTATATATTTATTACTACTCTCCATTAATGCCTTAGTGAATTGAACCCGATTATTAAGTATAGTCTTCCCACCTTTAAGCTGCTTTAATTAGTCTAATTCTGTATTATTAAAAATGGTTAGGTATAAACTCTAGGTGGATTCGAAGTTTTAACAATGACAGTAAATTTCAAATTTTAGAATCAAGCGAAAACAAGGCGTTGGTTTGTGCATTAGAAATAAGACAAGTGCATGCAAATTGAACTTGTTTACTCACTAGTCATTAGTTTATTGAATTTTAGGTACTTAGTGGGTTCACATGCTTCTCTTTTGAAATGCACACTCAATTATTCACGACTATATTAAAATGGCTTTAAGCTACGTGTGGGTCAAAGGTCATAATCAGCTTCTCTTTGGTAAAGGCACAATTGCTACGATTTGCTTTGCTCCATGTGGTCTACGGCCACCTAACCACATCAAAACCTAAAACAATCCCACCCACTTTTCCTTTGGTTTTCCTTGTCCTGACAATGTCAACGGTCTGACAATACCTTGACAAATGAGTATCAATATTATTTAAATTATTAGATGGAAACAAATTTATTCAATATAAATCATGATTTTCATTAAAATAATAATTAGATAATTAAATCGAAGTTTATAATTAAGCAGATACAAATGCACAATCAAGCAGCATCAGAAATTCAAACTTTCTGTTGGCAATGCTCAAAACAGAAGATTAGGAATGTAGGAAGCAAACGGTTAGTAAAGAGTTAGGATTCAGAACAGGAAATATGTTCTGTGTGCACTTTTAAGTGCAATGATGATACGGTCTAGTTGGTTGTAATAAAAGATAATTCACGCCAACTACTCCCACTCGAAAGCGGTGGCCAGCTTCTGAAAGTAATTAATAACTATCTACAGGAAGCAGTTAAAGCCGGAAATAAGGTGGAGGAGAAACTCAATTTGAGTAGCAATGGCAAGGAAGTGCTTTGTTTGTGGCATTTGTTGGATTTTGGCTCTAGTTGGTCTAATCAGATTGTGACACTTAAATTGCCTGTCTTTTTTAACTTCAGTAGTGGTTAAATCCCATATTCCGGCCAGAACTACGATTTTACCGGAAGAACAAGTGTGAATAAATAACTTGATTAGAAGTAAAAGTGTTGCCATGACCTCCAAAACCTAGGGCACGTGGAGAGTATAGCTACTATTATTACACTTGCAGTCCGCCGAAAGCATGTGCCTGGAAGTGGATTATCAGCTATAGAACTGTTAAGAAACAACGATTCATTGCCCCATACTGTTTGTTTATTAATTCTCATCTCGACTTGGTCATTGTAAAACAAACATAAATACAAGCATGCCCACGCAAGGTCTTGACTCTTGAGAGAGCTTCATCTGAATTTGATGAATTACTGTCCTGATCTGAGGAACCACACACAAACCCAAATAAAGATATCTAATTGTTTACTCTTCATTACAATTAGCTCCATTTACCATACCAATGCTCCAGGAGAACCTTAATACTGATTGAGATGATCGTTTTAATGAGATCAATCATTCGTTTAAAGGTTTGCCATCCCAGTGAAATCGAATTCTTAGCCACCTAGATTTCTGGTAAATCGTGATAAAATCCTTTCTAGCGGTTAGGAAAAATAAATAGAAAAGACACCATTATGTATGTAGTCAAAAACTAAGTAAAGTATGGCATAAGAAAGCAACACGGCAGGTCACAAATTATTTACAAAAAAAGAGAGAAAAGAAAAGCAGTTATAAAATATTATAAACAAGCTGATTAACAAATGAATAACTGCGGATGTTACGGAATCTCTTCCAAGGCAACAATCATGAATTATGCAGATGTTAGTGGCTGATGCCTCCTCTGTCCGTTGTGTCCATCGTACGGCTTGGTGGACTTGTTAGACCTCCTCTTCAAAATCACAGTCCATGTAACCAACTCCAGCAACAGAGCAATCCCACCTAATACCGCAATCACGACAATGAAAGCTGATTTCCACTTACTTGCCGGTTGCAATATATCCAGACCTTTGAATATGTTGACTATGCCCAGTACCAGAATCGTGTACCCCACACCGTGGTGGTACAAGTTCCAGTAGAATCGGAATTTGTGATCTTTCTTAGGTCTCAAGAACAGCGCAAACATCTGACACAGATAAAAACAAATCAACCAAAACAATAACTTTGCAGCTCCTCCATTAATGGATTTAGAGTTACCTGGAGTGTAGCGATAGCGAAGACGGCAATTCCAATTTTGCGATGACCAGAGTATGTAATCCCCTTGGATTCACTTCCTAGTTTGATACCAGTTGCCCATCCAGCAACACCGAGACTATAGGCAGAGACTTGGCACGTGACGTGCAGATAAAACCACGCCGGATCTGCGGATTCGAATGTCCTAACATATCGAGCGATTATAATCCCGATTGGGAACAGAATTCCCCAGCTCACAGCATTTAGTACCCCGTGAATCTGATGTACACATAAATCGTCAAACATCAACTTTCTAACTAAATAAGTTTGTAATAATATCAATCAAACTCACATTTTTCTTCTTAGTCCTGGAGTCCACACCGCCGCCACCGGTGCTCTGTCCAGATTTCAAATCCAAGCTTCCCTTAGCGTTCTTGTTGGCCGCGTTTAAGTCATGAATGGTCAGAACACCCTTGTCATCAACACTGGGCCCCGCTTGCCACACTTGATTCACTGTACCTTTAGCGGCCAAATTCGCCGGAACCTTAATCTTCGCGAACAGCCTCATGACTCCGCTTTGCTCCTCCGCGCTCGTGTCCCACACATCGAAATCCAGCTTCGATTCTACCACCGTGTCGGGACTGTAGCCGTTGATGTTGTATGTCTTCAGCGTCATGACCCCGGTGGAATCTTTGTACCCAACTAAAGCTCGGGATCCCCGCATTTTCTGATCGTTGGGATTTATACCCCACGAAATCCATCCATCAGATTTTGACGGCGACGCGATGAAGGCGATTGAGAGAGTGGAATTGGACGAATCGTAGGTGAAGTGGAGGTAGGAACTGAGTGTGGGGAGGTCCAAGCAGTGAGCGTACAATTTGTTGCCGGTGAAATTTTGGGACTTGCAGCTTTGAGACTGGGTTGGTGAAATTAAAGAGACCCACAGACAGAACCCAAGAAACAGAACAGAGAAGTGAAGGGAAGCCATTGATGAGCTTGCAAGCAAACTATGAGAGATAACGCCGGAGGAATTTATAGACAGTGAGGGAAGCCAAATATAGAGACGCGTGTTGATTCCATGTTTGTTGAAACTTTTACGATTGTCCTTCTGGCCCAAAAAGAAGAAGAAACCTTTTTTGTTTTAGGGGCATGGTTCGTGGAGATCACGCGTAAAGGATGAGACAGAAATGTAATTATTGAGTGGCAAGTGAGCAATGAGTGCTCTTCCGTTGATCGAAGGTGAACGGGAAAGATTGATGGCACTTAAGAAATCTGGGCCCCAACCTCCTAAGGAAGGTGGCAAATCCATCCCGTAATTTACTGCCAATTCAACCACGCCAACTAACCCGCGGTCAAAGTCCCAAGACCCAACCGTTATGGAGACAACTAGTTTACCTCTTTCTTTTGTTTTTTTTTTTTGGAATAACAGCTAGTTTAATTACTACAAAGGTAAATTTTTGTAATTTACTTTTTTATTGAATGCCTGCAAAGTGATGGAATAGAACACCGCTCTCATTCAATCATTTTCTACTTAAATGAAAATCAGTAAGATTACTTCTTCTTTTTTTGTCCTTTAAAAAGAAGTTTATTCATTTTTTGAGATCTGTAATCAACAGAACCCATTTATTTTGGCTAAATGCCCAATTTTGGGACAAACGTCTTCGAATTTAGTCAATTTAATGTTAAGCATTTTAACATGCTCAATTAATGCCTAAATGTTATTGGTTATGCTCATTGATAGGCTATGTTGGATAGAAATCTGGTACTGTATATATGCACCATTAGGTTTGAATGAGATGTCTTATGTGATAATTTCGTTATGTCTGGTATTGAATTTGTAAATTTTCAAATTATCTAATTTTTATTGTTTAACAAGTCGCCTTTTACCTTTCTCACTATTTGCCTTTTTTTAATGAAATCCTTCTCTCTTCACTCTTCTTCTTCTTCTTTGAATCAGTCCATGTTCTTCCATAAAAACTCTTTTTCATTTTGCAATTTGTATTACATTTTCGAAGATGTTAATTGGGAATACTTGAGAATAAGTTCAATTAGTAGTTCTTCAAGATAATGAGGTCGATTAGAGGATTTAGTTTGTTGTTTTCTTAGTTGTAACGAGAGTTTACTAGAAATTTTTACAATTTTCATCTTTGAAAGTAAAGAAACGCGCTCTAACTTTGGTTCGAGGTCACATAAGTTGATTTCTTCAACTTACCCAGTTGAATGGAAGTTTTTCTTCAACAAGTTCAGCTAACATATCTTCGATTTAATGGAAGATGTCTTATCTGGTCTAACAACCAACAAGGCGCCTATACAAGGCGTTGATAAATCCCTTAGGGTTGTTTGCTTTCCCTTTCTCTTACGCTCATTTTAGATACAAACTTTTATTAAACCACTCAAGCATCACAATACACAACTTGTCTCACTCGACCTTCAAAGGTGCACCCTTCAAATTTTTCAATGGTTTTACAAAACAAGAAGGTTTTCAAGAGCATGTTCGCAGCTGTTGACAAATACAAGATGAAGGTTTCAAATCTTTTCAGCTCATTCAGAAGTTACACGGAGTCAAAGCTTCACTTAAGACTTTCTCTTCCCAACACATCAAGCAGCTTCATGAATGCAAAACTCGCCTGCAACTAGCAAAAGCAAATTATTACCTTTACCCACACAATACTCAATTACGGATGATTGAAATACAGATGCTCAAAGAATACCGAGAAGTACTCTCCTTGCATTAGTTTATTCAACATCAAAAAGCAAGAGTGGCTTAGTTAAAGGATGGGGATCAAAACGCCAAATTTTTTCTTGCCTCTACACTTATAAGAAGAAACTGAAATCGCATTATGCAACTTACTGATAAAGATAGATCTCCGATCAACAAGCTCTCTTGAATCTTTCTCGAGTCTACTTCAATAATCTAATAGGGCATCCTCATCAGATCCATCATCTTCCTAATCTACACAGCTACTTTGACAATCCTATTAGTCAACCAATGAAACTTCCTTATTGCTCGATTTTCTAAACTCTAGATAAAAGAAGGTCTTTTTTCACTACATCTTGGGAAGTCCTTGGGTCCAGATGGATTTACGACTCATTTTTTCTAACAAACATGGAACATCAAGGGAGAGCTTTTTACTCAAATTATTCCAAAAATTTTGGCTTCTTGCAAACTGCTAAGAGAGATTAATCACACGTTCATCTGCCCTTATGTCAAAAAAAGCTAACGCTTGTCCTCTATTCAATTATCATTGACGCGCTCCACGGAATGTACGATGATTAGTTGCGGTGAACAGTAACCGCAGTGAACAGTGAACGCAGGGAACAATAGTCGCGACGGTGAACAGTAATTGCGACGGTGAACAATTGTCGGTGAACAGTACCGATGAATAGTAATTTCTAAAAACTAACTAAGGGATACGCAAGGTTAATCTCTACGACACCTCTTGGAAACTTGTTCCAAGCAATCTCGATGATCAAAACTAACCCAGAAAAGAACTATCAACACGCCACAATTGGAAAATCAATTGATAAGTGAAAAAGGTTCGAAAGGTAACAAGAACAAGAGAATAATGTTTCTCTTTTGAAGCCAACGGCTTTTCAACAATTATGATCTCAAAAGTTCTAAAAATTTTTGACCTAAAAACACAAATTTATACCTAGGTTAAATAATAAAAGGTTGGGCTAAAAAATATGGAAGCCTAAAGAAATAAAGTCCAAAACACTAAATGTATAGGTATGATGTGTTGCGCCACTACTAGATCCTTATGCTTTTGGGCTTAAGTGATGAAACGTTAAAATAACCCAAATCTTCTTGTCTTTAAAGCTCCAACTGTATCCGGTCTAAGGATTTGAGTTAAATGGATTAGTTTGGGCTCAATTCCAATAAACTCTCCTCCAATAGGCTTGGAGCTTACCATCCTCTCAAGATAAAAGCCCACATACGTATAAAGAGCCTCTTTAAGTCTCTGGGTCCTAGCTTTGGTCATGGGCCCTTTTGGCATAGCTAGTTCTCTGCCTGGTCCTGTTCGATGGTCCATGATCCCGCTCACATTATTCCCTCCCTCCTCAAGAAGATTCATCCTCGAATCTGAATCCATATCAAAAGGAGAAAGATCAGCAACAATAAAAGTAGCGGACACATTATACTTACCTAGAAGATCAATTTTATAGGCGTTGTCATTGATCCGTGCCAACACCTGGAATGGACCATCACCCCTAAGATCCAACTTGGATTTCCTCTGGGTAGGAAACCTCTCCTTCCTTAGATGTACCCAAACCCAATCTCCAGGTTCAAAGGTCACCATTTTTCTCCCTTTGTTGGCTTGCTGTGCATATACCTTGTTCCTCTGCTCAATATGCTATCTTGCCTTCTCAGCAACTCCTTGACTATCTCAGCTTTCCTCTTGCCATCTGTACTAGACAACTCACGCAAAGGTAAAGGCACCAAATCC